>CM067171.1:133499547-133672769 GCA_034093135.1 Erigeron breviscapus | reverse complement strand
ACTCGTCATAAAAGATTACTAAACCAACCTAATTGATAACAGCGGTCATCATGATCATTATTCCAAGTGTTAAATTAAACAAGGCTTGTTGTCACTATTTATCAACCAGTAATACTGAAGTTGTTCAATATAATCTTAATCTGATTCCTGAGAAATAAAAGGAAACTTACATAGTTGTCACACTTGCAGGAAGATCAATCGGAATGCTACCACCAATGGCATTATTGCTTAAATCTCTACAAACCAAATAGACCGAATTATTAGTCAAACATCAGAATCCTGAATGCCCTCTCATAAGGCATACAAGAGTATGAGTACTCTTGCCCAAGGTATGAAAGTCACTTACATGGTTTGGAGTGACGAAAATGATCCCAAGGTATCACCCAATTCTCCTACCAAATTGGCACCATGAACAGTTCGGTAAAAGGCCGTCACCCCTGGTTAGCATTATATATCAACAAATAAAGTTCAGGCATATTGACTGAGTGCCAATATGACTAGTACAGAGACATGCAAAGCAACAAAAAACATGTAGACCGACAGACCAGTCTACATGATACCCCAACCTTTAGTCAACTGGGGAGACTTCTCTAAGTTTGCCTCCTCCAGTTGCTCCAGTAGAAGCTGCTGCTGGTCCAGTGACACCTTCTCCTCCGTCACTGGACAGTCAAGTTGTCTCTGTACAAGCCGATCTCCAAAACCTTCTCACCAGGGTGGAGGAGATTCAAAAGACACTTGACAAAAACACCAAGTCTTTCTCCAGATACCACAAGGATCACTTGACCAATATTAAAGTGGTTGATCTGGGATTAACAAGTTTTCATCTAATGAAGACTTGGTGTTGAAGAAGCTGAATGAGTTGGTCACTGGCTGCAACAATCTGGCAGGTACTTTAAAGAAGCCTTTGACCTCACTCAGTCCAAGGTACAACCTCAATCTCCAACTTGCTGGGCAACACTGTTAGAACTTCAGAAGTTGATTTGAAAGAGATTGAAAGGCAGGTAAAGGAATTGATTGTGGCTGCCAGTACTGAAGCTGGTGAGCAAAGAGTTGTTGAAACTGGTGATGTAGGTGATAGGGGGAATGTTGTTGATAAGGGCAAAGGTTTAGCATGTGATGTATCTGCCCAGCCGGCCACTGATGTACCAATGTTAGAAACTGGCAATGCTGATGTACTTCCTCCAGTTTCAGATAGTGATAGCAGAAGATTGGCTAGACTTGGAATGATATTAAAGAAAGAAAGAAAATGAAACAAGAAACCAAGCTGAAGCCAGAGAACATCTTGCGAAGATTAAATTGCTTGATATTAGTGATGCTCACTTATTGGGAATCACTAGGAGGAGTATATAGAGTGATAAGAATGATCCAGGATAGTTGACCAGTTGAAAGAAATGCTTGATGTTGAACTGGAACGACACTATCCTGAGGATGAAGCTGAATTTGATGCGAGAAATTTAAACATATCAGTGGAGAAGGCGAAGGAGAACAGGGCCAGTGGGATTCTAAAAAGAATTGAACATGTTAAGAAGGTTGTGAAAAAGGTTCTGAATCCACCAAGGAGAATTCCTCAACCAAGAAGACCACTGACCAGAGATGCTGACCTTAGCACGTTTGTTGAACCAACTGGCGAAGTATCTAATGAAGACATCAAGTCCGCTGTACTGGCTGCTGGTGCTGGGAGTATAAAAATAACAAATGAATCTGAAGCAAGAAGCTATTACTCCCAGATCATGGCAACCAGAAGACATAGTGGGACTATCAATGGTGTCAATGTAACAATCAAGCCAGGCACCAAAGTCTTCCATGTTGAAGTTAGTTATACCAGAGGGCCACTGGTTAAAACTGACAATCCTGGTGCAATGCAGTATGGGTTCAGTGAATGGGTTGAAATGGGGAATGTGTTGGATGCAAAGGCACAAAAGAATAGGTTTGAGAAAGCATGGGTGAAACTTTCTAAGGGGCAAGATTCAACATAAAGAAAATCTTGAGCTAAAGTTGAATATTGATCCTGAAGACTCACAACCTATTTCTTCAGTGACCAAGAGAAGAAGAACTGGCGAAGGCCATCCCATTAAGTTTTCTTTTCAGTTATCTACTTGTAATTTTAGTTACATTATGTAACTTGTATAAATTTCATTTCCTTGTATAAATGAAGTTACCAGTTTGTAACCACAAGGTAGATAATAGATTAAAATCTAACAAACCTAAAAGAAAAACCAAGGCATTTATTGATCTATAAAAATGCCTTGGAAAACTTAGATAGATTTAATCGAACAAGTCTCTCCAGTTCACACTTGTACAGATACAAGGACTGAAAAAAACTTGCCAATATTTCTAGACAAATAGGGGGAATTTGTTAGGACCAGTTTACTGGTAAACTGGCCAGTCTCCAGTTGCACCTGGAGACCCAGTGAAACTGACCAGAAGATTTGTCCAGAAATATATTGAAGTCCAGTTGCATCGTACAGTCAACGCAACTGAAGACTTCCTCCAGTTGAGAACTGACCAGTTGAAGAATCCTTCCAGTTGGATTCGAAGACAACAAGTGGAAGATAGAGAATGACAATGGCAGCGAAGCCCAGTTGACATTCTAGTCAGTTACAAACTGGAGACAGTCAGTGGAAAGCTCTTACAAAGCTTTACACTGATTACGAGGAATTGACTTTTATGCTTTATGTGCTTTTACCCGGATAATAAGATTTATCTTATTATTTAAGTAATAAAAGGTACATAAAGCTGGTTGAGTAAAGTTTCTTTATACTGCAACTTTACACTGCTTTTTAAGGAATTAAATGCTATTCCTTAAATGATCTCAACACCATTTGTACGGCCAAAGTTAACATCCCAATGTTAACTTTGCCTATAAATACAAGTCATTGCACAACAAGAATATTAACTTCTTCGAACAACTTCGAAAGAATTCACACTTTGCATACCTGCAATATTCTTGGTGAACTTGTGCAATATTCTCTCAATCGTAAAAAGGAACATTTCACAACTTTAAGTGTTTCGATTGTTTAGAGAAATTCCAAGTGTAGATCAATTGTAGTTCATAGGTTGTTAGGATAATTACATACTTTGTATTATCTTGGTTCCGCAACAACCTTGTAATTTATTTAAAGTTAATAAATAAATTACACTTGAAAATTACATATTGTCTCACCAATTTACTTTACAAGTATTTTATTATTGCATTGTTATTTACTTATTGTCACTTAAATAAGTAATCTATCTGAACTTGGTATATACTCTCTGTAACTGGTCGTCTCCAGTTCAGCGTTTATATTGCAAAGTAACTCCACCATCGACATAGAGGTGTCTTCAGGTAGTACCATCCATTGAGTTGGGACTTACAAGTGGTATCAGAGCAGAAGGCTAATAAACTTGCCTAGATCTGCTAAGATGAACACTACTGAAGGTGGAGATGGTTCTGGTTCAGGTGAAAACCCCTTGAATACTAATGCACAACCTTTTCAAAATGTTAATACAAACCTTCCTCCTCCTACTACCCCAAATCACGTCCATGTACATTATTCTAACACTCCTGTTCCAAAATTTGATGGAAACAGTGAGACTTTTGGTACATGGAAGGCTAGAATGCTTTTGCATTTGGTGGGATAGAGAGGTATATGTTGAAAATCCTTAAGGATGGACCATATATACCCATGTCTCTTGGGGTAGTCCTCTTCTAGATCCAACTGGAAGAAGAGGTTCAAGAGAAAAGCTCGAAGACCATTGGTCTGATGAGGATCGTAGACTTGTAGATCTGGACACCAGACTCAAGAACATGATCCTTGGAGTTGTCCCTGAAGATCTAATTCCAACACTTGTGTTGTTCCCCAGTGCCAAGTCAATGTGGGATGAATTAGTTATTCAGTTTGAAGGAGGTGATGACACTATTGTCACCAGAAAAGTTGCTTGAACAAGAAGTATGAATCCTTCTTTGCCTTGCCCAATGAAAGTCTAACTGGTACATACACCAGATTTTCTAGCCTCATTAATCAGTTGAGAGGCTTGGGTGTAGAGAAGGATAAGGATATTCTTCTTGAGAAGTTTTGTGATATTCTCCCTTCCAAATGGGAAAACATGGTTCTTGTCTTAAGATAAGGTAAAACCTTGCATAGCCATACTCTTGCATCGCTCTATGGAGCCTTCAGATTCACTGAAGATAACAATGCTGCAAGACTGGTGGCTGAGCAGGATGCCATGAACCATGCCCAGAGTCCCAAGGTTGCTAGTGTAACTGAGCGACCTTGTGCTGCTTTAATGTCTGCAGAGAGTGTCCAGGTACACTCAATGAAGGAGATGTTAAACAGTTTCTTGAACTCTGGCCTGACCACTGAAATCAGTGATGGTTGTGAGGAAACTGACGATGATGATCTGGTAGCCATGATTGCTAAAACCTTTAACAGGTTTAAGCATAAATCTAAAAATTTAATGGCCCAAACAATGCTTCCAGCTCCAGCTCTCTGGATAAAACCAATCTTACCTGCTATAAGTGTGCTAAGAAAGGTCACTTTATGAAGGAATGCAGATCTAGTCAGTTGAACAACCAAACTGGCCCCCTATCCCTAATTTCAATCGGCCTGATGATAGCTACAAAGCTAAATATAAGAAGCTTAAGGCCTCAGATTGCCCTCCTGTCCATGGAAAAGGAAAAGGATCAGTGCTTAATGGCACAAACTGAGGGAAAATGGGAGTACTCTGATGACTCATCAGCTGATGAAGAAGAGGAAAGGGACATGTGTTTCATGGCATTGGAAGATCAACAGCAACATGTGGCAAAAGAAGATGTCATCACTGGAAGATGGGTGGACATCATCTTGAAAAAGGTATGTGATTATGATAACCAAGTTGACCCTGAACTGAAACTGGACCTGGCTGAATCATTAAGTGGTGATTTAGCTTTTGTGGAAACTGTAAGAGCAGATAGTGAAAGATATCTTGACACTATCTTAATTGAACTGAATAATGTCAAGCCACAACTTAATGATTTACAAAGTGTCCAGTTGGCTCTCAAGGAGTCAGTTTTAAAAATTGAGGCTTTGGAACTTGATAATCAAAAATTATTTTCTGATCTTGAAAAAGAACAAAAGATTATCAAGTCATGGGTAAAAGCATCTGGTAAGAACTATGATGCATTTTCTAGAACTATCGATGCCCAGAAGAATGCATGGAAATCTGGAGATCTGGAGATGGCAGCTCTCATACCAGATCTTCATGCATTGCCTCCAGCTCTCAGGGTTGAAACTTCTTATGATCAACCTGAAGCTGTTGAAACTGAACCCATTGAGACCACCCCCATTGAGGTTAAAACTGGAGCCAAACAGGCTAAAGCTCCAGTTAAAAAGGCCACTGGTAACAAGCCTTTACCTCAAAAGTCTAAGGAGCCCAAGACCCGACAGACTAAAACTCCAGCTGAACCAAGGTCCAAGGTTCAGCTGCCTGATGAAAAAGATATTTTGTTTAAACTGGAAAGTCAACTCCAACTTTTGTCTCGACAGGTTCAGAGTTGTACAGCCCGGATTAAAAATCTGGAAGGAGGTTCATCACCTCCAGTTTTGAAACAAAATATTAAAACCCCCTTCAAAACTAAAACTGATAAGAAAAAGGGGAGTAGGTATCAAATACCAATCGTTTTTACTCCTGCACCTGGATCTGGTGAAAAAGATCCAGATGCAGCCTCCAGTTCTATAGAGAAGTCCAGTGAACCCATCAAGAAAAGATGGGTTCACAAAAATAACTGATGATTTTTGTGGGTGTGCAGGGCGATCGAAAGAAGAATATCTGGTATCTGGACAGCGCTGCTGGCTGGACTATGACCGGATGTAAGCCCCTGCTCGAAGAGTTCACTGTCCAAGATGGACCGACAGTGACGTTTGGTAATGATCAATCTGGAAAGACTGAAGGATATGGTGTGCTCAATAATGGACAAGTCGAATTCAAAAGAGTTGCATTGTGAATGGTTTGAAATACAACCTGATCAGTGTCAGCCAACTTTGTGATGATGGCTTCAGAGTTTTGTTCGATATTGCTCAAGGCACCATATTTAACAAGGATTGGAAGTGGTGATGGTTGCACCAAGAAAAGGTAATGTGTACATCATGGATATGGAACCAGCTCCAAAAGAGCAGTGTTTCTATACCAAGGCTGATGAGGACACCAACTGGCTGTGGCTTAAAAGATTATCCCATCTTAATTTCAAAAATATTAACAAGTTGTCTCGCAAGCAACTGGTTGATGGGATACCTCAAATTTCTTTCAATAAAGAAAAGCCATGTCCAGGGTGTGAGATGGGCAAGCAGAAAAGGGCCAGTTTCAAAATAGGCAAAACTTTAGCATCACTGAACCTCTTCACATGCTTCATATGGATCTTTTGGTCCAGTGAATGTTCAGACTAGAGCTGGAAAGAAGTACACTCTAGTTGTGGTTGATGAATTCACCAGATACTGCTGGGTGGTATTCCTCAGAACCAAGGTAATGCACCTGCTGAAATCATCTCTCTCATCAAAAGAATTGAACTCAAGCATACTCGAAAAGTTTGTCAGTTGCGAAGTGATAATGGTACTGAATTTCAAAATAAGGTACTTGAAACATTTTGCAATGACACTGGCATCTCTCAAAACTTCTCATCAGCACACACTCCAGAGCAGAATGGAGTTGTGGAAAGAAAGAATCGCACACTGATAGAAGCAGCCAGAAGTATGCTATCTGAATCAGGTCTTCCCACCAGTTTTTGGGCTGAAGCAGTTGCAACTGCTTGTCACACCCAAAACCGGTCAGTCTACATCAAAAGACATAAGAAGACTGCCTATGAAGTACTCAGGAATCGTAAACCAAATATTGGATACTTTCATGTATTTGGTTGTCCAGTTTATATTTTAAACGATTCCAGTCAGCTTGGAAAGTTTGATGCAAAAGATGATGAAGGGGTATTTTTAGGTTATTCAGATATTCGAAAGGCCTTTAGAGTTTATAATTATAGACTCCAAAAGGCTCATGAGACAATTCATGTCACATTCGACGAATCAACTGAAGCAATCAACAAGAGACCAAGCCTTGATATTACTCCAGTCGTTCCAATCAATTTTGGTGAAACTGACCAAGTTCATCAGTCAGTTGTTTCACCAAAAGATGTTTCCAGTTACAACAAACTGGAACCAGTTAAGAAGAAGAACACCACCAGTGACACATCATTCTATCCCTCCATCAATTTTAACTTACCACAAGAATTGGTGATTGGATCTGATGTACGTGCCACTCCAATATCAGCACCAGTTCAAACTCCAACTTCTCCAGTTCTTCAAGAAATGCCTTTGAATGAAGAATTTCATGATGCAAATCGTGACCTCATTGACTCTGATGAGGATGTAGAAGTAGTTTGGACTGATCCTCCTCCAGATGCTACTGCAACTGAAGAAGATCACCAGGTGACTTGCACTGATATTGTTTTACACCAGCCTAGTCAATACACTAGATGGACTCGAGCACATCCAATTGAACAGATTGTGGGAGATCCAAATAGTGGGGTTCAGACTAGAAGAGCCACCAGTGAGCAATGCTTAAACGTCACCTTCTTATCTCTAATTGAACCAAAGAAGATTGACGAGGCTATGGCAGACCCAAGCTGGGTGGAAGCTATGCAAGAAGAGCTCGTCCAGTTTGAAAGGACAATGTTTGGGAGCTTGTTCCTTGTCCACCAGGGTTAAAGAAAGAACCCATTGGTACCAGATGGGTCTACCGAAACAAGATGGATGAAGATGGCCATGTTGTACGAAACAAGGCCAGATTAGTTGCCCAGGGTTATTGTCAAGCAGAGGGCGTTGACTTTGATGAAACTTTTGCTCCAGTTGCAAGACTTGAAGCCATCAGAATATTTCTGGCTTATGCAGCCCATCTGCAGTTCAAGGTCTTCCAGATGGATGTCAAAAGTGCGTTCCTAAATGGAACATTGGAAGAAGAAGTTTATGTTAAGCAGACTCCAGGTTTCATCGATGAGAAGGGTCTATAGACTGAACAAAGCTTTGTATGGTCTAAGACAAGCCCCAAGAGCCTGGTATGATACTCTAACTAAACATCTTTTTAAAAATGGCTTTCAAAGAGGTGCAATAGATAATACCTTATTTATCTTGAAAGAAAGAGGTAATATCTTATTGGTACAAATTTATGTTGATGACATTATATTTGGTTCAACTGATGATGCAATGTGTAAAAAGTTTTCTAAAATCATGTCATCTGAGTATGAGATGAGTTTAATGGGTGAATTAACATTTTTCTTAGGCCTTCAGATTAAGCAAACTGAAAATGGAATTTTCATAAACAAGGAAAATATGTCAGAGATTTGTTAAGAAAATACAAATATGATTCAATCCCATCGAAAAACACACCTATTGCAGCACCATTAAATTTGGACTCTGACCCAACTGGCAAACCAGTGAACATAACTGACTATCGTGGTATGGTTGGTTCACTGATGTATTTAACTGCCAGTCGACCAGATATAATGTTTGCAACATGTCTATGTGCCAGGTTTCAGGCTAACCCAAAAGAATCACATTTGCACGCTGTAAAGCGTATCTTAGATACCTGAAAGGGTGTCCTAATCTTGGTCTTTGGTACCCCAAAGGCTCAGGATTAGATCTAATGGGTTATTCAGATTCAGATCATGCAGGTTGTAAGATAGATAGAAAATCAACAACTGGTGGTTGTCATTTCCTTGGAGGAAAACTGGTAAGTTGGACCAGCAAGAAGCAGACTTCAGTCTCTATGTCCACTGCTGAGGCAGAGTACATTACTGCGGCCAGTTGTTGTGCCCAGATTCTCTGGATCAAGAACCAGTTACTAGATTATGGTCAAAAGTATACAAGGACCCCAATCTTTTGTGACAACACCAGTGCAATTGCTATATCTCACAACCCAGTGATGCACTCCAAAACAAAGCATATTGACATCAGGTATCATTTTATTCGTGATCATGTTATGAATGGAGACATTGAATTACATTTCATCCCCACTGACAAACAGTTAGCTGATGTTTTTACAAAACCTCTCGATGAGAAAACCTTTAAACATCTCATCAGTGAACTGGGAATGTTAAATCCTTAAAACTAGAGATTTCTTTGTTATTGAACGCGTTAGTGACACTGATGAAGTTCTCCAGTTGAGGAGGTCCAGATAATCTTTGCTCGCCAGGCTATCGAACGCCTTTGTGATACTATCCTGGCACTAATCGATTTCTGGATCATCATTTTAGGGGGGAAAGACTCAAAATAATTTTCTGACTAAAATTCGTTTTTGTTTGAAAATGGCAACTGGAGAACTCTCCAGTTGGAAACTGGCACTGGACTGATCCTCCAGTGACCAGATTCAGTCTTGTCTCAATTTTTTTATAACGTTAGAAATACTTGGTCAATATGTGTGACACGTGATGGTACTCGAGTGTTTTAAACCACTTGATACCGTCATCTGACATGTTTAAAGTCATTTTGGTATTTGACAACTGTTTGTATTGGGAAAATAAAAAGTGAGTGGGCGCGTGGGTAAGATAAGTCGTCGTAGCATTTAATGCTGACATGGTAACATTTAATGCTGACATGGTAAATTATGTTTTTATTTCAAAATTCAAACTTATTTTGTAAAAATATCTACAAAATTGATTTTGTTAATAAAATATAATTTTTGGTATTACATTGGGATCTTGAATTCCTTATAAATACCCTTATTTACTCCGAATACATTTACTTTTCTTCACATTCTTTCATTTACTTCCCAATCATCTAAAATTGCTTCATTTCTCTCTCTGCTTCATAAATCAAGAACCCTAATCCCTAAATTTCAATTTCATTTCCAATGGCACCTAGATCATCCCGTTCAAGAGATGTAAATCTCTTGACTGTTCCATATGCTCCTTCACCAGATGTCAAACCGGCATCTGATGCTCCTAGTAATGCTTCGGTCATCAAACTCAATCCAAATAATCCGATGACAAGCTTACAAGGATCTCAAGGGTCCAATACCCTTATTGGTAGAATCCAAAATTTTTGAAGGATTCTCCAATAGGACCCTCATTCTCTCTAAACCCACGCAAGATGTTTCACGACTACTTGTATTAAGGAGGGGATAATTGTAACATCCCAAAACTTTTTGACGTTGACCGTTAACTTGTTGTTAGTGACCGTTAGTTACTATGTGTTTTATATGTGCTTATGTGATTGAATGATTGACGTGAGATATGTTTTAAAGTGTTTGAAAGTAATGAAAATAAAGTTGATAATGATTAATAAAGTCATTTAGTGTTCTCCATGGGATACAAGAGTCGTTAAGTGTTCCCGTATGCGTTAAACGAGCAGTTAGGTGACGAAACGAGTTGTAAGGAAGTGCGAGGGCCTAGATGTAAAGTTTTAAAAGTTGTTCCAGTATATATAGGGCATGGAGGTCGACCAAAACACCTTCTAATCAGATCTAAACCCTAAAATATTCTCACACACAAAACCCTAGGTGATTTTCAAGGATTCGGGTGATTTCGGTGGTGATTTCCATAGGTTTTCGATCCGTTTATCATCCCTACAGGTATATATGATGTTTTCCTTCTGATTTAATGTTCTTTTGATCTTATTAAGTCAACCGTTCCTGGTCATAGGGTTTCGGTTTGGATTCGATTATGTTGAGAGTCGATTTAGGTCAAAACGGGTGTCAAATGATTTGTATAATGTGTGTAATGAATCCATGAACCTATTGATGATTTCATAATGTTATTTGAGTCATAATTTGGTGTATATGAACTGTAGAGGTCGTGGTAGATGTGTGATGGTCGAGAAATTTGATAGAAACAAACTTGAGCTTAATTGAAGGTTTAATGGAGGTTTTAGGTTAGTGTGTAAAGTGTGTTTGTGTGTGAAATGGAGGTTGAAGATGATAGGGAGGAGAGAGAAAGTAATTAAGAGAGAAGGATGTATGGAATTATGATTAAGGCTTAGTTACATGATTAGTTACAAGGGGTTTATATATGACTAATACAAGTTTCACCTAGACCCCTTGTACTTTAACAATAAAATCAAATGTAACTCTATTTACAATTAAACACCACTAATTTATATTTCTAACAATCTCCCCCTTGGTGTTGAATTGTAAATGTTGCATCGTCTTCGGTCTTTAAATAACATGATGAGCCCATTTGTTGAAAATCTTCAATGTTGATTGGACTTTGAAGCTTTCTCATTGTCTTCAACGTCTTGTATCAACCTTGACTTTGAATCTTTTCAACAAACAAATATTCTTGACGATGACTTTCTAAGACTTGATCTTCTCTTGCAACTTTGAATACTTTGGAAGCATCTTTGAAATCTTTGTAAGCTTTTGAGCTTTCACAACTTGAACTTTTGAATGTTGATTTCAACTTGATGTTGCTTGGAGAAGTAACTTGAATCTTTGAGTAGCATGCGGAAGCTTGGATTTGACTTTGAATTCTTTTGGATTTGCGGAAGCTTGGTTTTGACTTTGAAATCTCTTGGCATTTCGGAAGCTTGTTTTTGGAATGCGGAAATTTGACTTTAAAACTTCAATTCTTGATCTAACTTGTCTCTGAATCAATAAACATCTTGGAGCACTTGATTCTTTGATCAATTAACATTTGCTCCCTCAATCAAACAACTATCTCGGAGCAAATTATTCAATAACAAATCTTTAATCTCTTGCTCCCCCTCGAACAAACAATCATTTAGGAGCATATTTAACGACTCATGAGTTTACTCTTGCTCCCCCTCAAATTAACAATCTCTTCAAACTATGAATCTTCTCAAGACATTAAACAAACTTAGCTATCACAAGTATCAACAAACGAACAATCTCCATTCAATCTCAAACTCTTCTAATCATCAAACAATGGTCAAATTTCCAATAAATCTTTCAAATATCGACCATGTACATCATCTTGAATATACTCGATCTCGAATCAATCTTTCAACTTTCTCGAAACAATCTTACAACTTTCAACTTATCACGATAATTATTCACTCTCTTCACCTAAACTAACGATCCTTTGAACATCCAAACACAACAATCATCCTCGAACAAATTCTACCAATCAAATTCTACCTATATCCTTGAACTCTATCTATCAATCATATAATCATTTCTCCCCCTTATGATGAAAATGTGAAACGGTTTCATCATACAATAATGATTGATAGCATAAACGGTAGATGCCAACAAACAACAAGCACGCAAATTAACCCAACCCAATTCCCAATTCCCAATGAACCTATTGGTGAACTAGAATGTAAGGTTGCGTTGTTGGAAAAACAATTTTATAAAGGTGTTTGTTAGGTCCAGATTTAGTCCAGACTTACTGGACTGGCTCCAGACTGGACTACTGGAACCTTATTTAGGTTTGTTAAGAAACTTGTTTTGCTGGTCTCGCTCCAGACCCGACTACTGGAGCTCACTGAAGATCTGACCAGAAACATGTTCTACTGGACCTACTCCAGACTTGGAATCTGGAGTCCCTCTGAAGATTTGTCCAGAAATAATTGAAGATTAGTGAGCATTTACTTGTACAGGTAATCTGGAGCATTCTCCAGATTAGCTCACTGAAGACTTCACCCCAGTCCAGATCTACTCTACTGAAGACATTCTGACTGAAGTCAAAGACTGAAGTCTGAAGGAAGAAGACTTAACAAATGGCGGAGTCCACTGGAAAGTCTTACCAGATCTGCACACTGGAGGATTGTTAGTGTTCTAGATCCTGCAAGTCTGAACACTAATATCGAGGTTTGACTTATGCCTTTAACACACTTTCCAAAGAACAATCCACTTGTTCTTTAACAAAGTATACGTGTGTTAGGTGGTTGGATAATAGGATACACTTGCACTTGATGTGACTTTATCCTTATTCTTATCTAATACATTTAATGTTCTTGTCGGATCATTAAATGTATGCCAACCATATTTGTACGGCACAAATTCACTGGTGAATTTGTTGCCTATAAATACTAAGTCATTTCCTTAAGAAAAATACTTTTAAGCATTCCTTTTGCATTTAAGTGAATTTGTCCAAATACTCTCGATCTTAAACAGGGATACTTCACAACTTTAAGTATCTCGATCCCAAAGAGTTATTTGACAAACATAGATCATATTGTAACTCATAGGTTGTTAGGATACTCACTTAATTGTGTTATCTTGATTCCGCAACAACCTTGTATTTTATTTAAACATCAATAAATGAAATACCCATGAAAAATACATAATGGTCCACTTTATTTGTTTATTGCTTTAAGTCTTGTATTACTTTGTTTATATATCTTGCATCTTTATTTACAAGTAATACTAGTCCATATCTAGTGATTATTAGACTTGTTGTATTTTACACTTTCTATTGGTTAACCATCTCGTTAATTAAGGGACTCACATTTGGTATCAGAGCAGAAGGCTAATCATTGCCTAGATCTGTTCTTGATGGCTAACCAAGAAAATACACAAGGTTTTAGTCTTGGTCCCGATCCTAATGTAAATATGCATGATCAAAATGAACCACAAAACGTTAATAACACTAATCCTCCACCTCCTCCTCCTACTCCTGCTTCTCCACACGTGCATGTGCACTACTCGAATAATCCTGTTCCTAAATTCAGTGGGAACAGTGATGAATTTGGTACGTGGAAAGCTAGGATGGTTTTGCATGTCACTGGTATTGAGAGGAACATGATGAAGATCTTAAACGAAGGTCCTTATGTACCTACATCACCTCTCAATCCACTTCTTGATCCTTCTGGATCTAGAAGGGGAAGGGAAAAGAGGGAGGAACATTGGTCAGAAGAGGAGAGGAGATTGGTGAATCTTGACACCCTCCTTAAAAACATGATCCTCGGGGCCGTTCCAGAAACCCTAATTCCCACACTAGTTCTTTTTCCTAGTGCCAAAACCATGTGGGATGAGCTTCTTAACCAACATGAAGGAGGAGATGACACCATTGTCACCAGAAAGGTCTCCTTAAACAAGAGGTATGAGTCATTTTTTGCTCAACCTAACGAGTCTCTCACTGGTACTTACACCAGATTTATGAGTATCATAAACCAATTGAGAGGTCTTGGGGTTGAGAAGGACAAGGATATACTTCTGGAGAAATTTTGTGACATTCTACCCACCAAATGGTCTCACATGATACTTGTTTTACGACAAGGTAAAACTCTGCACACACACACTCTCTCAACTCTATATGGAGCCTTCAGGTACACTGAAGAAAATCAAGCTCAGAGAGTGGTTGCAGAACAAGATGCTTTTAACCATGCCTCCAGTACTCCTAAAGTGGTTAGTTATTCTGAACCACCAAGTACAGCACTGATATCTTCTGAGAATGTATTTTCTATGAAGAAGATGGTGTCTGAACTTATGGATTCTGGAGAGTCCAGTCAAATCTCTCCAGACTGTTGTGATGAAACTGAAGATGATGACCTTATTGCAATGATTGCTAAAACGTTTAACCGTTTCAAAGCAAGAGCAAATAAGCCATCTGGACAATTTGCATCCAGTTCTTCCACTGACAAGACCAATTTGACATGCTTTAAGTGTGGCAAAAAGGGTCATTTCATGAAAGAGTGCAGGTCCAACCAGTTTGCATCCAAACCTGGTCCATTCTCTTCTAATAATAAGCCTGATGATAGCTATAAATTGAAATATAAAAAGCTTAAGGCCCAAATTGCTCTCATGGCACAACAAATGGAAACAAATAATAAGTGCATGATTGCTACAACTGAAGAGAAGTGGGTTCCTTCTGATGACTCATCTGTTGATGAAGAAGAAGAAAGAGATTGCTGTTACATGGCTCTGGAAGTTGATGAGCACCTGGTGAAGGAAGATGTCACATCTGGACGATGGGTGGACATTGTTATTAAAAAGGTTAGTGATTATGATAATGCAACTGACCAAGAACTAAAATTGGACATTGCTGAAGCTTTAAATTCTGATTTGATTTTTGTAGAAACTGTTAGATCTGATTGTGTAAATGGTCTAGAAACAGATTCTTCTGAAATAAATGCTTTAAAATCAAAATTAAAAGAGCTTCAAGACATTGAACTGGCATTTCAAGCCCAGGTTCTGGTAACTGAACAATTGATTCAAGAAAAGCAAGATCTTGAGATCATTCTAGAGAAAGAAAAACTGGTAATAAAGTCATGGCTAGAAACTAAAAAAGCCATATGATGCTTCAGTTAAACAATTTCCTGCTCAAAAACGTGCATATTTAGATGGAAATACTAATGTTGCATCATTAATACCAGTAATCGATCGATTACCAGAGGTGTTAAGGCCCACAACTGTTTATGATATGCCTGAAACACCCAAGACCAATTTAGACCCAGTTCAATCCCCAGAGGTTAAGACTGGAGCTGTCCAGATGACTGCTCCAGTTAAAAAGGTGAAGCAGAATAGACCTTTACCTCAGACCAATCCCTTACCAAAGCCTTTGACTGGAAAGGCTAAGGTATCATCTGAAGAAAATATTTTGTCCAGGATAGAGAGCCAGATTCAAATTCTGACTCGTCAATCACAAAGTTTTAATGCAAGATTAAACTTTCTTGAGGGTACTTCATCTGGCCCTAGACAAAATACAAAACCTTTTTCAAAGAAAGACAAATTTATTTCTCCAGTTGAGAAAAATGAAAAGGTTTTAAAACCATCAACCCCAGTGGTCTTCTCTTCTAAGACCACTATTGAACAAAGTGAACTAGACCAGATTGCCCCAGGGACCTATAAGGGAGGGTCCAGTGAACCCATCAGTCGATGGGTTCCCAAATCTAACTGATCAATATCTGGTGTATGTGTAGGGCGATCGAAAGAAGCTTATCTGGTATCTTGACAGTGCAGCTGGCAGGACGATGACCGGATGTAAGACCCTACTGGAGGAGTTCACCATTTCTGATGGACCCTCCATCACGTTTGGAAATGATGGTTGTGGAAGACTGAGGGATATGGTGTTCTGAACAATGGACAAGTCAAGTTCAGACGAGTTGCATTTGTGAATGGTTTGAAATATAAAAAGCTTAAGGCCCAAATTGCTCTCATGGCACAACAAATGGAAACAAATAATAAGCCTGATGATAGCTATAAATTGAAATATAAAAAGCTTAAGGCCCAAATTGCTCTCATGGCACAACAAATGGAAACAAATAATAAGCCTGATGATAGCTATAAATTGAAATATAAAAAGCTTAAGGCCCAAATTGCTCTCATGGCACAACAAATGGAAACAAATAATAAGTGCATGATTGCTACAACTGAAGAGAAGTGGGTTCCTTCTGATGACTCATCTGTTGATGAAGAAGAAGAAAGAGATTGCTGTTACATGGCTCTGGAAGTTGATGAGCACCTGGTGAAGGAAGATGTCACATCTGGACGATGGGTGGACATTGTTATTAAAAAGGTTAGTGATTATGATAATGCAACTGACCAAGAACTAAAATTGGACATTGCTGAAGCTTTAAATTCTGATTTGATTTTTGTAGAAACTGTTAGATCTGATTGTGTAAATGGTCTAGAAACAGATTCTTCTGAAATAAATGCTTTAAAATCAAAATTAAAAGAGCTTCAAGACATTGAACTGGCATTTCAAGCCCAGGTTCTGGTAACTGAACAATTGATTCAAGAAAAGCAAGATCTTGAGATCATTCTAGAGAAAGAAAAACTGGTAATAAAGTCATGGCTAGAAACTAAAAAAGCCATATGATGCTTCAGTTAAACAATTTCCTGCTCAAAAACGTGCATATTTAGATGGAAATACTAATGTTGCATCATTAATACCAGTAATCGATCGATTACCAGAGGTGTTAAGGCCCACAACTGTTTATGATATGCCTGAAACACCCAAGACCAATTTAGACCCAGTTCAATCCCCAGAGGTTAAGACTGGAGCTGTCCAGATGACTGCTCCAGTTAAAAAGGTGAAGCAGAATAGACCTTTACCTCAGACCAATCCCTTACCAAAGCCTTTGACTGGAAAGGCTAAGGTATCATCTGAAGAAAATATTTTGTCCAGGATAGAGAGCCAGATTCAAATTCTGACTCGTCAATCACAAAGTTTTAATGCAAGATTAAACTTTCTTGAGGGTACTTCATCTGGCCCTAGACAAAATACAAAACCTTTTTCAAAGAAAGACAAATTTATTTCTCCAGTTGAGAAAAATGAAAAGGTTTTAAAACCATCAACCCCAGTGGTCTTCTCTTCTAAGACCACTATTGAACAAAGTGAACTAGACCAGATTGCCCCAGGGACCTATAAGGGAGGGTCCAGTGAACCCATCAGTCGATGGGTTCCCAAATCTAACTGATCAATATCTGGTGTATGTGTAGGGCGATCGAAAGAAGCTTATCTGGTATCTTGACAGTGCAGCTGGCAGGACGATGACCGGATGTAAGACCCTACTGGAGGAGTTCACCATTTCTGATGGACCCTCCATCACGTTTGGAAATGATGGTTGTAGGAAGACTGAGGGATATGGTGTTCTGAACAATGGACAAGTCAAGTTCAGACGAGTTGCATTTGTGAATGGTTTGAAATATAACTTGATCAGTGTAAGTCAACTGTGTGACGATGGCTATCAAGTCTTATTCAATGTTGCTCAGGGCATCGTATTCAACAAGGACTGGAAGGTAGTGTTGATTGCTCCCAGAAAAGGGAATGTGTACGTGATGGATATGGAAAGCTCTCCTTCAGAGCAGTGTTTCTATACTCAAGCTGATGAAGACACAAACTGGTTATGGCACAAAAGGTTATCCCATTTAAACTTCAAAAACATTAACAAGTTGTCCAGAAACAACTTGCAGATGGGATACCTTCAGTCTCCTTCAAAAAGGAAAGACCATGTCCAGGATGTGAGATGGGTAAGCAAAAGCGTACCAGTTTCAAGACCAGACAGAATTTCAGCATTACTGAACCTCTTCACATGCTTCATATGGACCTTTTTGGTCCAGTGAACGTTCAGACTCGTGCTGGTAAAAGATACACCCTGGTGATCATAGATGAGTTCTCCAGATATTGTTGGGTGATCTTTCTGAGGTCCAAAAGTGAAGCTGCTGCTGAAATCATCAGTCTTATCAAGCAAATTGAGCTCAAGTACAGTCGAAAAGTGTGTCAGTTAAGAAGTGACAATGGAACAGAATTCCAGAATGCAACTCTGGAGTCATTCTGTACTGACACTGGCATCTCCCAGAACTTCTCTTCAGCCCGCTCTCCAGAGCAAAATGGAGTTGTGGAAAGGAAAAATCGAACGCTGATAGAAGCTGCCAGGAGTATGCTTGTTGAATCTGGACTGTCTACCAGTTTCTGGGCGGAAGCAATTGCAACTGCTTGCCACACCCAGAATCGATCAGTGTACATCAAAAGACACAAAAAGACAGCCTATGAAGTCTTAAGAAATAGAAAACCAAACATTGGTTATTTTCACGTTTTTGGATGTCCAGTTTACATCCTGAACGACTCCAGTCAGCTAGGCAAATTTGATGCCAAAGCTGATGAAGGGTATTTCTTAGGCTATTCAGCCATTCGCAAGGCCTTCAGAGTCTATAACAAGAGACTGGAGAAGGTCCATGAGTCAATTCATGTAACATTTGATGAATCAAATGCGTCAATCAACAAGAAGCCAGTCCCTGACACTCCCCCAGTAACACCAATTGTCTTTGTGAATCTGATCCTATAAACGACAAATTTGAAGATTCACCAGACACAGTTTCCAGTCATCCTGATCTGGAACCTGTTCAGAAAAAGAAACTCTCCAGTAGTACTCCATTCTATCCCTCTATTATTTTCAAACTACCCTCTGAAATTAATATTGGTTCAGATGTGCGTACTACTCCAGTATCAGTGTCAGTTGAGAATTTACCAGAAATGTCTTCTGGTGAAGAATTTCATACTGAACCAGTACTCCAGGAAATGCCTTCAAATGAAGAATTTCATGATGCAAATCGTGATTTAAATGACTCAGATGAAGATACTGAAGTAATTGGCAAGACCCTCCTCCAGAATCAACTCCAGAGGAGACTCAACTGAATTCTTGCACTGATATTGTTGTCAGTAACAATCCTGGTCAGTACTCCAGATGGACAAAAGCTCACCCTATTGATCAGATCTTAGGTGACTCCAGTCGTGGTGTTCAGACCAGAAGAGCCTCCAGTAATCAATGCTTATACGTCAGTTTTCTATCTTTGATAGAACCTAAGAAGATTGACGAGGCTCTGGAAGATCCAAACTGGGTGACTGCTATGCAAGAAGAGCTTCACCAGTTTGAAAGGAACAAAGTATGGTATCTGGTTCCTTTCCCAGTTGGAAAGAAAGAACCAATTGGAACAAGATGGGTCTTCAGAAACAAAGTAGATGAAGATGGCCACGTAATAAGAAACAAGGCCAGACTGGTAGCACAAGGCTACTGCCAGTCAGATGTCGACTTTGATGAATCTTTTGCTCCAGTGGCTAGACTTGAAGCGATCAGAATTTTCTTAGCATTCGCTGCTAATCACCAGTTCAAGGTCTACCAGATGGACGTAAAGAGTGCTTTCTTGAATGGGAAGCTTGAAGAAGAAGTTTACGTCAGACAACCTCCAGGTTTCGTTGATGACAAGCATCCACATTGGGTATATCGTCTGGACAAAGCGCTATATGGCCTCAGACAAGCCCCACGTGCCTGGTATGATACTCTGACTAAACATTTGTTGAAAAATGGTTTTAAACGAGGTGCAATTGACAATACCTTATTCATTCTCATGAGAAAGGTAATCTGTTACTGGTACAAATTTATGTTGATGATATTATTTTTGGGTCTACTGATGAAAACATGTGCAAGAAATTTTCTAAAATCATGTCACTGAATATGAAATGAGTTTGATGGGTGAATTAACATATTTTCTTGGACTCCAGATTAAGCAAAACAAAGATGGAATTTTTATTAATCAGGAAAAATATGTTAGAGATCTTTTAAAGAAATTCGATATGAATTCTTCACCATCTAAACCAACTCCAATTTCTGCACCACTGACACTGGACTCGGATCCAGATGGCAAACCAGTGAACACCACTGTCTATAGAGGCATGGTTGGTTCACTGATGTATTTAACAGCCAGTAGACCAGATATTATGTTTTCAACATGTTTATGTGCCAGATATCAGTCTAATCCAAAGGAATCTCATATGCTCGCTGTAAAGCGCATACTGAAGTACCTTAAAGGTGTCCCAGTCTAGGTCTTTGGTACCCCAAAGGCTCAGGCATGGATCTAATGGGTTATTCAGATTCAGATCATGCAGGTTGTAAGATAGATAGGAAATCCACAACTGGTGGATGTCATTTCCTAGGTGGCAAACTGGTCAGCTGGACCAGTAAGAAGCAAACTTCAGTTTCATTATCCACTGCTGAAGCTGAATACGTGTCTGCAGCCAGTTGTTGTGCTCAGATACTCTGGATGAAGAACCAGTTGCTTGATTATGGTATTAAATATTCAAAAAACTCCAATCTTTTGTGATAATACCAGTGCCATCGCTATCTCCAACAATCCAGTCATGCACTCCAGAACCAAACACATCGATCTAAGGTACCATTCATTCGCGATCATATTATGAAAAACAACATTGAACTCCATTTTATTCCCACTGACAAACAACTCGCTGACATTTTTACTAAACCACTGGATGTAAAAACTTTTGAATATCTTGTTGGTGAGTTGGGAATGTTAAACCCTTAAATCTGGAACCTTGGTATTGAACGCCATTGTGTACTACTAAGGATCTTTGATTAAAGATTCAAAAATTTATTTCTGGATCAACATTCCAGGGAAGACTTGAAAAATATTTTCTCTTAAAATGTTTAAGTTCAGAGGGAATTAATTTTCTCACTGGACAAATTCTTCAGAAAATATTACTGGTGCTTTGTAAATATGTCCCTCTCACTGGTAACTGGACAGGTTGAAGTGCGTGTTTGAGTTGACTTATGTCTTCTTGTAAATGTGTCCCTCTCATTTGTCTGTATTAGTTGACGTGCAAGTTTGAGGTTTCCAGTCTTTCAAAATTGGTTTTCACTGGTACTTTACTGGAGTGTCCCTCCAGTGTACCATCAGTACATGCTTCACTGGACTAATCCACCAGTGATACTGGACGGTCTTGTCAACCTCCAGATGCACTGAATAATGTCATAATATTTTCAAAATACTTGATCTTTGTATGTGCCACGTAAGCAAACTTTTTCAAAGATATTTATCTTATAAATCCTATGTGGCATGGATATTTTTCAAAACTAATGATGGTCTTTTTACTTTGGGAACACAAAAGTACAAATTTGCTTGTTTTTGTGGGCGGTGAACCATCAACCATTTATGGGTGATGTGATACAATTAAATGCGGATCTCAAAACACGATCAAAAATGTTATTTGATAAATTCAAATTGAACGTTTGAGCCACAGGAGAGCGCCGAGAAAGACACACGTTCAAGGCAAAGGCAGGGACCGCATGGCGCCCCAAATCTTCAAATTCCTTCATTCAATTCTTCATTCAATTTCATTCTTAAATTTCTCATATTAACTGCTATTCATTAAATTCTTCATAAACCTTAAATTCATTCAATTTCATCTTCTTCTATATATCCAATGGCTCCTAGACAATCAAATTCACCAAGAAATCTACTATCCGCTGAATATGCTCCGGCGGCTGATGTAGTTAGAGCACCTCATATCAACCTTGAAGCTAGGGCTTTAAGGATGAATATGAATAACTGGATGGCAAAACTCACGCTATCCAGTGTCCATGATCCACAATCCATAATTGGGAGAATTAAACACCTTTTTTCTCTCATGTCCACTGTATGGTGCCCTAACTTAAATCCAGAAAAGATGTATCACGATTATCTTTGTGAATTCTGGTATACAGCCGAATACAATGAGGCAAATTCCTGTATTGCCTATTCTCTTGAGCAAGGGACCAGACCCTTGAATATGTCTGTACATTCTCTCAGAATGGCTCTTCAGTTAAATTATCTGGATGAGAATGAGCTGGCAATGCCACTCCCTACTGGTATTAACTTCAGGGAGGTATGCAGACTAATGGGGCATACAGAGATAGTTGATGAAAATGGTCAGTTGTTGAGGAAAGGGACCATTTATATGAGTAGACTGACGGATTCGTGGAGATACTTCTTCACACACATCGTCGAGTGTCTTGGAGGCAGTCTGGAGGATTGGATCAAATCAATCAAACACACCTCCAGATTGCCTATTGCTTATGGTTTGGGCTAAGGGTTGATTTTGCCCAGATATTCTTTGATGATCTGGTGGAACGTATAAAGGCAAAGGGGAGAAAGCCATTCGTGCCATATATTCGCTTTCTTTCTCTTATATTCAAAAATGCCCTTGGAGCCAGTATGACTTTGAAACTACTCATTTTTCAATGAGTGAGTATATGAGAGACCTGGCAAATTTAAGGTCCAGAGATGGAGAGGTAGATATTCCTCCAGCAATGCTGACACTTCAAAGAATTGAAGAGAATGTGGCACCAGTAAGGGTACAAGTTGTTGATGTACCTACTGGTAGTGAAGATGTTCAGATTGTTGAAATGGTACAACCAATTAGTCAAGTGGCTCCAGAAAGTTCAAGTCAAGCAGTTGTTGAGCTTTCCAGACGACCAAGATCACATAGGCGTCTGATGAGAGGTGGAGTCCAGGTAAACCCATTAACCCATCCTGGTGATATTATGAATATTGATGGGTCTCCCATCTTTGAAGAGGAAAATATTGATCCTTCTGTACAATCTGAACAGAGAGTGGACACTGAAGTCCAGGCTGTTGTACGAGAAGAGGCTGTTGAAGTTGTTCAGACTGAAGAACAAGCTTCTGGTGAGCAAGAGGCTTCACTGGATTTAAATGTGGAAGCTGGTGAACAGATAGATGTTGCTGGTGCTTCTTTTTGGGACGAGGCTGACTCTCCTATTTCTGGAGGTCAGAATTTGGATATTAATATGGATTTTTTGGGCGAAGATGTACAGTTTGAAACTTCACCAGAAATGCCACCTCCTCCACCAGAAACCGAAACACCTCTAACCAGAAATACCACTTCCTACACCAGATATGCCACCACCAGAACCTTCAATGCCACCACCACCACCATCAATTCCTCAATCAACTCCATACTTCACACCATTCATTCAACCAACACAAACTCAATCACCAGTACACCAAACCGAACAAAGTGTGCCAGTCTCACATGTTGAAACTGAAGAGGACTGGGCACAAGTACCATTGATGACCAGAGTGACTTCTCACCTGGAACAACCCAGTGGTCTCTCCACTTCTTCTTCCACCGAGGTCCAAGGCCTTCTTAGTAGGGTGGCGGACCTGGAGAGATCACTCCAGTCATCTTCTCAGGTTATTTCTGACTTCAAATCAATGTTGTCAAATAATATAGCGTCAGAAATGAACCTTTTTGCTGGGAATGAAAAGATGGTGTTTGATAAGTTGGATGAACTGGTACTGGCCACGAATGTTAATTCTCAAAATATAAGGGTGGGAGTACAAGGGTTGGAAGGAAAGATTGTGAATTCTGTTGAGACTGCAGTGGAGAATAAGGTTGTACAACCACTGGCAGGTCTTAAAGATGAGGTTGAGAAAATTGTGACAAGAGTTGGTGCACTGGAGAGCAGGCCAACATTTGATCAGACTGATCTGGTCAACACCCTCAGTGACGAAGTTGTCAGAAAATTCAAGGGTGATATGCTGAAAGAGATCTCAGATGAAATATCTGGATCAATCCTAGATCTTTTCAGGATGTGATGTTGCCAGAAGTTGTTAAGAGGATAGAAGTTGAGCTGCCCAAGGACTTGCCAGAATCAATTGAAAGTATTAAAAGGGAAGTCCAGGCACTCAAAACTGGTATGGATGCTTCATTGCCAGAACAAGGAAGAACCTTTGGTTCCCTTGATAGACATATGATGGAAGAGTTGTGGAATGATCTGAAGTCAAGGACTAGAGATCATTCCAAGGGGGAAAAACGTTCAGTTCCATCTACTGGTGAACAAGAAGGGTTAATAAGGAGAAAGAGAGAAGTTGCCAGAGCAGTCGCTACTGAAAGCATCGTGCAACAGAGACAAGTGACTGGTACTGATGCCAGTGCACGTATGGTTGAAAGAACACAAGAAGCTACTGGTACTGAAGCCAGTGAGCCCCAGTTCGAAAGCTTCCCAGACATTCCTACCACACTAAAGGCAGTTAAAGGAAAAGAAAAGGTAGTGGCTGGTGAAGAAGAAGAACAAGTTGAAGATGTTGACAACGAAACTTCAAGGAAGTTGCAACAACAGTGTATCATGATCGAAATCTTCAAGGATAATCAAAGAAATGAACTGCTGGCCCATCATAGGGATATGGCTACAATGGGTACTCTGGACTCCTATAACGCTGGCAGGTTAGGCGTAAATATTGAAGTTTTTAAAAGGATGAAGGAGGATCCCAGAGTTCAACAATGTCTTGATGCACTGGACGATGTCCATATACGCTCGTTCTATGCTGAAGAAGAGCAGGTATATGACTCGTTGATTTATGGTGTAACCATTCCAGAGTTGATCAGACAGAGAAAGGAGGAGCTGGTAAGCCTCCAGAAAAAGATCAGAAAAAATGCTGGTGCTCTGGAATTGGAATACAGAAAGAGAATAACTGGTCTACCCAAGCTAACTGCCAAGCAACTGAAAGCTATCAAAGATGGTGATCTGAGCACCTTTATTCCTCTGGATACCACTCATAGAATCAATAGACAAGAATACCAGTCCACTGAAGGACAGCAGAGTGGTGTATCCAGGGATACTGAAGAGATGGTCCAGTTGGCAAAGCAAAGGGCTAAATATGATGAAATGATGAATTTCAGGGCAAATGCAAGAAAGATTGTAAATGCTGAAATCATGCTGGCTGAAAATCATCAAGGTATGACCAGGTTTAATGTAAAGTTGACCAGAGAAGGTAACTTTACTGATGAAAGAAGAGATACTTCAGTCCAAGCATTTGGATGGACTGAACTAAAGGAGATTGGAATGACTTTCAAAGGCAAGACTGATCTCTCTCCAGACGTGAAGGCTTTTATGAAAAGAATTGAGAAAGTCTGGAAGAGAATTCAACAAATGGAAGCTGTGTTGGGTCTGAGACCACCAGTGTCTGTTCCATCATCTCCATCTCCTAAGAGGAAGGCTACTGAAGATGCACCAGAAAGGACATCAAGAAGAAGGGCCTGAATCTTATACCATTGTACTTGTTGTAATTATTTGTTTATGAAAGTTGTAATTATTTTCCTTTTTGATGAAAGTAATAATAGTTGCAAGTTTTTATTTTTACAAGTAGAATGACCAGATTTAGTCTAAGTTAGAACTTAAAAGATGAAACTGAAAAACACTCATGATCTATAAAGTGTTTTCCAGTAACTTAGATTTTTTAGACTTAAATCGACCAAGTGTTTTCCAGACATACAAATTTGTGTATCTATAAGTCTGAAAAATACTTGCATTATTTCTAAACAAATAGGGGGAATTTGTTAGGTCCAGATTTATTCCAGACTTACTGGACTGGCTCCAGACTGGACTACTGGAACCTTATTTAGGTTTGTTAAGAAACTTGTTTTGCTGGTCTCGCTCCAGGCCCGACTACTGGAGCTCACTGAAGATCTGACCAGAAAACATGTTCTACTGGACCTACTCCAGACTTGGAATCTGGAGTCCCTCTGAAGATTTGTCCAGAAATAATTGAAGACTAGTGAGCATTTACTTGTACAGGTAATCTGGAGCATTCTCCAGATTAGCTCACTGAAGACTTCACCCCAGTCCAGATCTACTCTACTGAAGACATTCTGACTGAAGTCAAGACGAAGTCTGAAGGAAGAAGACTTAACAAATGGCGGAGTCCACTGGAAAGTCTTACCAGATCTGCACACTGGAGGATTGTTAGTGTTCTAGATCCTGCAAGTCTGAACACTAATATCGAGGTTTGACTTATGCCTTTAACACACTTTCCAAAGAACAATCCACTTGTTCTTTAACAAAGTATACGTGTGTTAAGGTGGTTGGATAATAGGATACACTTGCACTTGATGTGACTTTATCCTTATTCTTATATAATACATTTAATGTTCTTGTCGGATCATTAAATGTATGCCAACCATATTTGTACGGCACAAATTCACTGGTGAATTTGTTGCCTATAAATACTAAGTCATTTCCTTAAGAAAAATACTTTTAAGCATTCCTTTTGCATTTAAGTGAATTTGTCCAAATACTCTCGATCTTAAACAGGGATACTTCACAACTTTAGTATCTCGATCCCAAAGAGTTATTTGACAAACATAGATCATATTGTAACTCATAGGTTGTTAGGATACTCACTTAATTGTGTTATCTTGATTCCGCAACAACCTTGTATTTTATTTAAACATCAATAAATGAAATACCCATGAAACATACATAATGGTCCACTTTATTTGTTTATTGCTTAAGTCTTGTATTACTTTGTTTATATATCTTGCATCTTTATTTACAAGTAATACTAGTCCATATCTAGTGATTATTAGACTTGTTGTATTTTACACTTTCTATTGGTTAACCATCTCGTTAATTAAGGGACTCACAGTGCTTGGGTTCTTTGTGTTTGTGTGAAGAGAAATGAAAACCGGATAATAATGATCCGTTGACACAACCAAAAATCGAAAGGATTAATGGTGTGGCCTAAAAATACGATTACTATTTTTAGGACTTCCCATTATCATCGAGAAATGCACAAAGATTATCTCTAAATGGTTCGGTCTATGGCTTTTCAACCGATAGATTGCTTTAAAGAATGTAATTCATGGTCAGTGTCACAAAGGCGTTCAATAACCATGTCTTACTATCCTCAAAGACTTTTGGAAAATAACTCCGAGGTCACATAGACTTCTCGTTTACTCAACAAATTCATAAAATGAAAATGTGAGACCTACGTTCAACGTTGGAAAAGATGTTAGCATTGGTAGGATTTCCATTCGATCATCGTGGAATATCAAAAATTTGATATCACTACGAATGTTCCGGCAATATCACAAAGATATGCAATGTCACAAAGACATATAAAGACTCTATGTGTCCTAGTCAAATGAAAGATATATCAAGTACGCTCTAGACTCAATAGTGATCAAATGAAGTCGGGGACCGGAGCAGAGTGTCTCCCTTTTTCAATATCAACGTCTTCCAAATGAAGAGTCGATAGAAATGTGAAAATCTCCGTGAGAATAAAACAAGTATTTGTTAAGAAATACTTGAGTGGTTAGGAAAAGATGTGCATTGCTTCACTGGGTCCATGAAGTCTTATTCAATATCGAGAAATCAACATATGAAATCCGATAGAAACGTGTTGACCCGGCTTTTAGAGAATTTTGGGGAGGGCTTTTGTTTCTTTTAGCCCTTTCTCACATCATTTCACCGTAACCTCTCACTTTTCGACTACTCCCTCATGTCCTATTTGCACAAACATCATCACCACGCTCATAAACCCTCACAATCTAAATTGAGTATTTAACTCCGGGGTTAGATCTCATCGGCGATGACAAGATCATGGAGTATTTATGAGTGGCCTAAACTCTCATGTGCAAATCTAACACCGAACTTCTTTGAATTTGATCGAAAATGGTTTGAAAATCATCCAAAGTGTTTTAAAATGGAAAATGAGTTTAAACACTTGGAAGTTTTGGTTTTATAAACAAACTCCCCCTAAATATATGCATGATATAAACAAAGGTTTTTGCATATAAAGGGTGAGTAAAGAGTTTGAAAGTTGCTCACAAACATTAAAAATGAGACAACAAAGGCAGTACACAAAGGCGTTCGATGCCTTGCATCTCATTCAAAACATTGTGAGAAACTCAAAGACAAAGTAAATAAATAAAAAGATGAAAAGAGAAAATCTTTTTGGATTTTTCAAAATAATAAAATGAAAATCTTTTTGGATTTTTTCCAACAATGAAGAAATTACAAAAACGGTTTTAGAACGGGTTATACACTGATGTGTGTATAAGCCACTATTCATCAAATCACTTAGAAATCACTTTTGGAACCCATTTGAGATTGGGTCCAATGGTTTTTGAATTCTTGAAAGTCCAAATGTAAGTCTCATCGATTTGATGAATAGATGTTGCATTCCACGGTGAACTAAAACCCGGTGGTTTAGTTGAAAAGAGTTTTCGTGGAAGCAACGGTGAAAAATCATTTGAATTCTTTGAAAAACTTCCAATCTTGGTAGATTGAGTTGAAAAATGATTTTTCGAAGCAAAATCATTCACTTTTTGCACGACTGTTTTCACAGGTTTTGGTGCAAGATCAAAAAGTTCCGAAAAAGAATATTTGAATGATTTTGACTCAATTGACTTATCTTTTGAAATCGGTTTCCATTTAGATTTAGTCAATTGAGATTTTGCTTGAGAAATGTGTGATGAATTATCCTCGAATGATAGAAAAGAGACAAAAGTATTTGTTCCATCAAAAATAGGTTTCTTAGAGTACGTCTTACCCTTTTGCAAGGAGTAATTAGTAAACTGAGAGACTTTTCTTTCAAAAGGTTTTGAAGATTTACCCGTGTAAACCTTCTTTGGAACATCAACTTTTAGTTTGGATGAACTTGATTTTGGAAAACATTTTGACACCTCGGTCTTTGGAATCGTTGAATTACTCGATTGTTTCATGGGTTTTTCAAGCTTTGTGCCCAACGATTTTGATTTAAAAGATGCAATTCGGTTCTCCATCTTTTCAAGTTGTTTTGTAACCGAAGCATTTAAATCAGAGAAAGAAATTGTTGACACATCAGATTTTAATTTTGAAACAAGAGTATCTTTCTTAAAAAGTTTGGATTCCAAAGATGAAATGCAATCTTGTTGCTCTTTGATTATTTTCGAAAATCTTAGTTCTTTGCTCACAAAAATGGTGGACTTATTTCGCAACTCATGGTTAAGTTCAGAAAATTTTTGTTGCGAAACAAGTTCTTTTGATTGATGGTCCAAAACAATTTTATTGATCTCTTTGGAAGCATTGTCCAACTCATTTGTTAATTTGAGAATCTTTGAATGCAAATGATCATTTTCTTTTTGAAGACTTTCCATGTTGGACAAAATGAGATCATTTGCCGATTTGAGTTCTTTATTTTCATATTTGAGTTGGTCAATTTCAGAATTAAGACTCTCATGTTCCTTCCGAAGATCCCTGTATTTCTCGAAATATTCCGTAAACTTTTGTAGCATTTGAATAACACAAGCATGACCTCGAAAACATGAACACTCTCGACTTTCATGAAGATGATACGACTCCGTGCTTGGTTTATACTTGAACGTGATAGGCATTTTGAATTTAATCTTGATGACAGCCCAATAAAAGAACAACCCAAATAAAGAATCTAAAAATTTTAGCCCAAATGACACTTAAGTCCAAAACAAACTTTTAGTCCAAATGAACTACAAGTTTCGGCCCAACTAAAAATTTAGTCCAACAATTAAGAATGACAAGCCCAAATCAACAATATAGCCCAAATGATAAGAGCTTTGGCCCAAAGACAAACTTTTTAGACCAAACTAAACACACTCTTAAGCCCAACTAACTGATAAAGCCCAAATTGACAAATACTAGATCTGAAAATTTAGTAATATTGCAAAAATCATATCTCTTTCAATTAAAAGAGTTAGGAGATTAATCTTATATTTTTGAAAAGGTCTATGTGTCCCCTTGAATCTATATGAATAAAGTTTCTGGTGATTTTGCCCATAGATAGGCGAAAAGTGTCGATTTCCAAAAGTGGTCGAATTTCAGATGATTTCTGCAGGCCTATCTTGTAAACGTCATAAATCATTCATTAGAGAACTTCAAGAGTCAAACTTTATATTTCTGGAAAGGTATTTGAATTCCCTACATTTCTTAAGAACTAAGTTTTGACTCATTTGGTCGTCTTGAGGTCGAAAGGTCGCCTGCAAGTGAAGGGTGCGAGTCTGGAAGTTGATATCGACGAGACCACTAGTGGGCTCGACGAGATCGTGGTCAGGTCTCACTTTTGATGCATTCTGGAGCTTGAGATCGACGAGACCATCCCTGGGCTCAGCGAGATCAGCCGGCAGAAAGGTTCTAAGCGCGTTTAAGTGTCTAGTTGACTTATATTTCCATCCTTCTTGTATCATAGGTTGTCGGGAACACTTGTCAAGCATGGTAAACACATTTGTGATTGTTGAGTACTCCATTGAGGTAAGATACATGACTTTTCTCACGCTGGAGGCACAACAAAAGTAGTTTTCTTTAATTAACCTCTTAACTGGATTATCTTATGTGTGTTAGGTTTTCCGGGTTATGCGGGAGGTTATGTGGGAATGTATGTATGATGAAGTGGCTTATTATGATATGATAACGTTTAAAGTAAAGTGGTTATATGCATATGTAGTATGTTGATTATAATTATGCTGCCATGAAATGATTTATGTTGATATGATGATGTTTAAAGTAGAAGTAAATATGTGCATATGAAGTATGATGCTTATAATTACGTTGCCATGATATGTTTAAGATATGTGTTGTTGATAATGTCGTTGATATGCCTTAATGTTGATATGTGATGGCTTGTATGTGGGACTTAAGTATGATATGTCTAGTTCACTAGATACACGTGGGAATTGCTATGAGTTATGCACGTTAGTGGGATTAAATGCAAAAGTAGACGTGGGACTAATTAGGTAACGATTGTACCTAATGTTAAAGTAAAATGTGTGATGTGGGAAATCGTTCTAGCCTTAGTGTTAGTGCGTAAAAGTAAGAAAGATATAAATACGTGGGAAATGCTATAGCTAAATACGTGAGATTGATGTGGGAAGTGTTAAGCTTAACCCGTGCTAGTTGTAATGCTAGTGCGTAAGACGTGAGAAATCGTGCTAGTTGTAATGCTAGTGCGTAAGACGTGGGAAATCGTGCTAGTTGTAATGCTAGTGCGTAAGACGTGGGAAACCGTGCTAGTGTAATGCTAGTGCGTAAGACGTGGGAAATCGTGCTAGTTGTAAAGCTAGTGCGTAATATGTAAGTTGATTAAAGATGTAAGATGTGGGAATAAGTTGATTAAGATAACTATAAGAATATGTGAGAAAGATGTACATGTAATTTAAGATGTGGGATTACAATGTGACGTGAGATTTAAGTAAGATATGTTGATATGTGTGATATAATCGTTGATAGGCACAATTAGGAGTAAATACTCTACATGTGCTAATATGAATACGTGTGACAAGTTTATGTGTGATATGCCAAGATATGTTATGAAGTTACGTTTAAGTGGTAAGTCTATGTTGATATGATATAAGACATTGATTAAGATGTGAGTATATGATGATATGATGTATATGTTGATATGAAATGAAATGTGATGCAATGTGGGAAAAGGGAGTATGAGTTGATCTATGATTGTTGTGGATGATATGTAATGTGATTATGTTTTGATAAGTAAAATATGACGAAGTTTTATGAAAGTAAAATGAAGAACGTTTTATCAAAATGTGTGTATCTTACTTAGCTAATTTTATTAGCTAACACTTGCTTTTATGAAAATGTTGTGTCCTTCAGGATAAGCAGGTCTGAGCTAGAGAAAGGTTTAGCTCGTGAGATGGGTAGATGCAATAAAGAAGACTAGCATAGATTGTTGAATGCTTAGACTTCCCATAGCCTATGTTTCGGCTACATTATCTACGTTTATGATACATGTAATAATGAATGGCATTTATGTTGGTGCCATGACTTGGATTTCATTTACATTATTTTGATGATGCTATTAGTAACACCGTTTATGAAAGGTACCAACCGTTTTGGTTGGGGCAGTTTTTAAAGTGATCTATTTCCGCTACGTTTTAAACGCCGTTTGGCAAAAGTTTTTTGAAATCCAGGTTTTAAAATGACGGGTGTTACATTATTGCACAAGTTCACCAAGAATATTGCAAGTGCAAAGTGTTTTCTTGTTGTGCAAAGACCTCTATTTATAGGCAAAGTTGACATTGGGATGTCAACTTTGGCCGTACAAATATGGTTGAGAGCATTTAAGGAAGTGTAATAAATTCCTTAGAAATGCTTGATAAAGTAAGACATAAAGTCACTTTATCCAACCTGCTTTATGTACTTTTGTACTTTATACATAGACAATGTGTATTGTCCGTGTAATAGTACATAAAGCAAAAAGGTCTTCCTCGTAATCAGTGTAAAGCTTTGTAAATGCTTTAAACTGATGATCTCCAGTTTCGATCTGGGCAGAATGTCCACTGGGCTTCGCTGCCATGGTCATTCTCTTTCTTCCACTTGTTGTCTTCGACTTCAACTGGAATGTCTTCAGGTTTGTGATCAGATCTCAACTGGAGGAAGTCTTCAGTGGCACCAACTGTACACTGGCCACTGGACTTCATATATTTCTGGACAAATCAATGGTCTCCAGATGCAACTGGAGACGCTCCAGTTTTCACCAAAACTGGACCTAACAAATTCCCCCTATTTGTCCTGAAATATTGCCAAGTCTTTTCAAGTTCTTGTATCTATACAAGTATGAACTTGAAGGACTTGTTTGACTAAATCTATCTAAATTTCCAAGGCATTTTTATAGATCATTAAATGCCTTGGGTTTTTCTTTTGAGTTTGTTAGATTTAATCTGTTATCTATCTTGTTGTTACAATTTGGCAACTTGTATATACATGAATTTGAAATTTACAAGAGTTACAAGAAAGTAAATAAAATTACGTAGATAACTGAAGAAAGAACTTAATGAGATGGCCCCTCGCCAGTTCTTCTTCTCTTGCAACTGAAGAGATTGGGGAGTCTTCAGTATCAATTCCCAAGTCTTGATTCCACATTCTCTTTAAATTTGATGAGACTTTGGAGAATGTGAATCCAACCCTTTTCCATCTTACTCTTTTCTTGATTTGCTCCAACAATCTTAGCATCTCCACATGCTCTGAATGGCCATACCTATACACATCTGGATCATCTGTTCTGCTCATTGGACCATCCAGGTACTTGACCCCAACACTGAAAAACTTGTTCCCTGGCTTGATGGTAACTTGCACATCAGTTATCTTGCCAGGGTGATATCTCGCTGCATTCTTCACTTAAGAATGCTCTGGCTTCAGATTCATTTTCCAGTTTGATCTGGCCAGTGCTCAATTTTGTGACATCAGCTCGGATGTCTTCAGTTGTGGGTCATTTGGCTGCACCCAAGTCCTTAGATCTGCATCTCTTGGCAGTGGTCTTGTTCTACCTTTGGACTTGGGTGGATTGAGTACCCTCTTGACAATCTTCTGAACATTCTGAATCCTTCTTTTGATGCCAGATGCCCTCAACTGTTTAGCCTTTTCTGCTGAAATATTCAAAGTCCTGGCATCGAATTCGACTTCATCATCTGGATATTCTTGGTCAAGCTTAATGTCCAGCATTTCCATTATAGCTCCCATTATCCTTTGATCATGTTTGACATTGTTATACTGCTCCAGTGTGATACCCAACATGTTGGCATCACTTATATCCAGAACACCTAAGCCTTGCATTTGCACTCTGGAACCCAGTTGATTGGCTTTTCTTTGTTTCTTTCTTTCTTTTATAGCATCTCCAATCCTGGGCAGGCTCCTGCTTTCGGTTTCTGTTACTGGAGGAAGTCGATCAATGTTTCCAGTTTCAAGTACACTGGCTTCAGTACCAGTTACTTGTGTTGAACTTCCAGAGGCCACATTCCCCCTATCAATATCATCAAATCTTTCAATCACCTACTGACTGGCTTCAGTACCAGCAGCAACAACCATCTGCCTGGCTTCAGTACCAGCAGTAAGTGCCAATTGTCTTTCTGGTTGGCCAGATGCAAGGACTGCACCTGACCTTTCCCCCTTGGCAGCATCTAGACCCTGTCGAACCGCTGCCCATTCAGAGTGATGTATGGCAACCAGTCAAGAGGCTGCCACGACTGCATGTCCTTGCACTCTTTGAAGACAGTACACATCATTCTAAATGATCTCCAAAGATGGTTGGTCTCTCTCGACTGGGTCAGCACATTACCAGCAACTTGTGCCTGACCAGTCTTCAGTTCTTGTAACAATTTGGCATCATCTGGAGAGAGACCAACAGTCGACCTTTTTCTCCTTTCTCTTTCAACTTGCCCACTTCAGGCCAGTTTGTCAATCGACTTGTTTGAGCAGATACTTGGGTGTTCAGAGCGTTTATACTGCCCCTCAACTGGTTGATCTCAAGAGTTAGTGGGGCCAGATCAACCTGAGGAGGTGCAAGCTTGGTGATCTCAGACATCACCTTTTCACTTCTTCTTCTCTGCAGCCAAAGTATCATCAATCTTCTGGCCAACTGAAGTCCATCTTGTCCCAAGCTCAACCACATTTAGGCCAGGTTTTTGCAAAATCTCCTTAACCTGCCTTTCTATCTCCTTCAAGTCAACTTCTGATGATCTGACAGTAGTACCCAGCAGGTTGGAGATAGATGTGAGACTTTGTCTGAGTTAAGTCAAAAGCTTCCTTAGTAATGCTGTCAATGTGTTTACACTGTTGACTAACTCGTTGAGCTTCTTGATACCAAGTCCTCATTTGCAGTGAACTTATTAATCCCCAGATCAATAACCTTGTTTGTAATATTGTCCTTGTTGTATCTGGAGATGGACTTGGTATTCTTGTCAATTTCCTTCTGAACATCCTCCACCCGTTTGATCAGGTTTTGGATGTCAGCTTAGAAGGAGACAAATTGACTGTCCAGTGACGAAGGAGAAGGTGTCACTGGACCTGCAACAAATGCTACTGGAGCAACTAGAGGAGGTACAAGGGTAGCCTCACCAGTTGACTGACCAGCAGCTAAAGAGATAAAACGAGTAATTGGGTGAGAAGAAGAAGGAACTGAAAGATCAATGTGTTGGACATGCTGAGAATGCTCAGGTGTGTCCAACGGCGGCGGTGGTGTGTGCCTATTTCTAGGTACGAAAAGGGATGATATAAGGGATCGTTGTCTTGGTGGTGGTGGTATTTCAGTAAGCACTATACTTGTGGAGGGTGAAACTGAAATTGTTGGGTCTGGGAGTACCAGGAGATGAAGGGTGTTGAACTTGTACAGAAGCATCAACAATCTCCTGGTCAGAAGCATTTCCTTCAGAGTCCGAAGACTCTATCTGGAATTCATCAACATCCATGCCCAGATTCATGAATGATTCAAATGGCTGGGCCTGTGGCTTAGTCTCCTGATGAACTTCACCAGTTACCTGGATAGTTGCATCAGTTGTTGGCTCAGTCAAGTGACATCATCGCCAGGAATAGAGGTCACTGGGTTGCCTCAGTTACATTGCTCTATCCTCAACCATAACATCACTGGCCGTAGAGGTTGGAACTTCAGTATCCAGTTGTGACTGGCCGGAGACGTCATCAGTTCGTGCAATAGCAGTGTCAGAAGTTTGGCTTCGACATTGGTGTGACACGGACTCTGGGTTGGGCTGACCCAGTTAAATCTTCACCACTTCCTCCTACAGAAATTGTGGAAGTGGCTGCTTGCGGTGGAACCCTTTGACTTTCTTCAGTAACCTGTTGGGAGGATACTGAAGGGTTGGCTGGGTTTCTAGTGTCAGTGGCTCGTACTGTCCTCACCTAGAACGTCTGGTTCTTGGAGCCGTTTGGATAACTGGAAGACCTGTTGGGAGGTCTCCAGTTGGTTCTGTAGGAACTGACTGACTGGAACTGGCTGGGTTTGGCTGTTGTTCAGGCCCAACAACTGCCATAGTGCCAGAGGACGAACCGGTGGGTCCCTCATTTTTTGAGGCCCGCCCAGTTGCCTTTCTGACTCACCTGGTATTGGTGCATCAGTTTTAGCGAATGCCAGTCGCATTCTTTCTGGAATCTCAACCTCTCCAGTTTCAGATACTAGAGAGTCAAGATTCCTCAACAAATCTGGGACAGTGTAAAGTGAATTTGTGCTTAAATATGCTTCACTGCCCAGAATTTGTAGAAAACAAAGAGAGAGAACCTGGAGAAGGGGATGCAAAGTCCCCTGGTGCCCTTCATTTTGTACAAGACTTCTGTAAAGATATCTGCAAAGTCCACTCTCAATCCGTTCCACAAGCAGTAAGCCATTTCTGCTTGTGAGGAGTTAATCTGGTCCAAGTCCACCAGAACTCCCACCCATACTCTCCACTAGATGAATAAAGAAGTACCACTTGTAAGTGCCAACTCGTTAGATGGTACTACTGAAGACACCTCTATGTCGATGGTGGAGTTACTTTGCAATATATGCACTGAACTGGAGACGACCAGTTGCAGTGTGTATATACCAAGTTCTAGATAGATTACTTATATAAACGACAATAAGTAAAGAACAATGCAATAATACAAATAACTTGTAAGATAACTTGATGAGACAATATGTATTTTTCAATGTGTAATTTATTTATTGATTTTAAACAAATTACAAGGTTGATGCGGAACCAAGATAATACACGAATGTAAATATCCTAACAACCTATGAAATACAGTTGATCTACACTCGGAATTTCTCAAGACAATCGAAACACTTAAAGTTGTGAAATGTTCCTTTTAGCGATTGAGAGAATATTGCACAAGTTCACCAAGAATATTGCAGGTTTGCAAAGTGTGAAGTATTTAACTTGTGTGTTCGAATACTTGAATTCTTGGTTGTGCAATGACTTGTATTTATAGGCAAAGTTAACATTGGGATGTTAACTTTGGCCGTACAAATGTGGTTGAGCATTTAAGGAATAGCATTTAATTCCTTAAAAAGCAGTGTAAAGTCGTATGAAAAAGTGACTTTACATAACCACCTTTATGTACCTTTTAATACTTAAATAATAAGATAAGGCTTATTATCCGGGTAAAGGTACATAAAGTATACAAGTCAATTCCTCATAATCAGTGTAAAGCTTTGTAAGGGCTTTCCACTGATGGTCTCCAGTTTGTAACTGACTAGAATGTCAACTGGGCTTCGCTGCCATTGCCATTCTCTATCTTCCATTTGTTGTCTTCGACTTCAACTGGAATGCTTCTTCAACTTGGTCAGTTCTCAACTGGAGAAAGTCTTCAGTTGCGTTAACTGTACGGTGCAACTGGACTTCAATATATTTCTCGACAAATCATCTTGGTTACCAGTTTCACTAGTCTCCAGATGCAACTGGTGACTGGCCAGTTCCAGGTGAACTGGTCCTAACAAATTCCCCCTATTTGTCTAGAAATATAGTCTAAGTCTTTTCTAGTTCTTTGTATCTGTACAAGTGTGAACTGGAAGGACTTGTTCGATTTAAATCTATCTAAGTTATCTAAGGCATTTTTATAGATCAATAAATGCCTTAGGTTTTTCTTTTATGTTTGTTAGATTTTAATCTAATTATCTACCTTGTGGTTACAAACTGGTAACTTCATTTATACAAGGAATGAAATTTATACAAGTTACAGAATGTAAACAAAATTACAAGTAGATAACTGAAGAAAGAACTTAAACAGATGGCCCTTCGCCAGTTCTTCTTCTTTTGGCAACTGAAGAGATAGGTTGAGTGTCTTCAGGGTCAATATTCAGCTTTTGTTCCAGATTTTCCTTGTGTTGAATCTTGCCCCTTAAGAAGTTTGCCCATGCCTTCTCGAACCTATTCTTTTGTGCCTTAGCATCCAAAACATTCACCATCTCCACCCATTCGCTGAACCCATATTGCATTGCACCAGGATTGTCAGTTTTCACCAGTGGCCCTCCAGTGTAACTAACTTCAACATGAAAAACTTTGGTGCCTGGCTTGATTGTTACATTGACACTTTTTATAGTACCACCATGTCTTCTGGTTGACATGATCTGGGAGTAATAACTTCGAGCTTCAGATTCATTAGTGATTTTTATACTCCCAGCACCAGCAGCCAGTACAGCGGACTTAATGTCTTCATTGGATACCTCGCCAGTTGATTCAACGAATGTGCTAAGGTCAGCATCCCTTGCATCTCTTGTCAGTGGTCTTCTTGGTTGTGGAATCCTTCTTCTTGGTGGATTCAATACATCCTTCACAACCTTTTTAACATTTGCAATTCTCTTAAGAATCCCACTGGCCCTTATCTCCCTAGCCTTCTCCACTGAAATGTTTAAACTTTTGGCATCAAATTCGGCCTCATCCTCATGATAGTGTCTTTCCAGTTCTACATCCAGCATTTCATTCAACTGGTCAACTATCCTAGGATCATTCTTGATCCTGAGATACTCCTCCTTAGTGATACCCAGTAGATTTGCATCACTCATATCCAGCAACTTAATCTGAGCAAGATGTGCCCTGGCCTCAACTTGGTTTCTTTGTTTCATTTTCTTCCTTTCTTTGATGTCATTTCCAAGTCTAGCCAGTTTTCTACTATCACTATCTGAAACTGGAGGGAGTATATCAGCATTACCAGTTTCCAACATTTCTTCAGTGGCCGGCTGGGCAGATGCATCAACAGCTAAACCTTTACCTTTGTCCAAACCAACATTCCCCCTAACATTCTGCTCACCAGCTTCAGTACTGGTAGCCACAACCAATTCTCTTCCAGATCCAGATGGAGTCCTTCCAGGTGCAACTGGTCGTGTAAGGACTGAACTACTTTCCCCCTTGGCAGCATCTAGACCTGCCCTAATACCTTCCCATTCAGAGGGGTGAGATGGCAACCGGTCAAGAGGCTGCCATGACTGCAAGTCCTTACACTCTTTGAAAATTCCACACATCATCCTGAAGGACCTCCATAAATGGTTCGTCTCCTTGGACTGGATCAAGACATTTGCATTAACCTGGTCTTGACCAGTTTTCAATTCATTCAAGATCTTGGAGTCCTCATCCAAACCAGAGACAACCTTATCCTTAACCTCATCATCCATCTTCTTCAGATTTTCCACTTCAGTTGTCAGTTTCTCTATAGATTGAGTATGTAGAGATACCTGGGTGTTCAAACTTCTATGCTGCCCCTCAACTGGTTGATCTCACTGGTAAGTGGGGCCAGATCAACCTGAGGAGTGGCCAGCTTGGTGATCTCAGACATCACCCTTTCAACCAACTGCTCTTCTCTAGCACCCAGCGTATCCTCTATTTTCTGACCAACTGAAGATATCAACTGCTCTCCAAGGCCAGTTACATCTAGGCCAGGTCTTTCAACTAATTCCTTGACCTGCCTCTCAATTTCCTTCAGATCTACTTCAGAAGTTCTAACAGTGTTGCCAAGTAGATTGGAAATGGAACTGGAGACCTTGGAGTGAGTTAGGTCAAAGGCTTCCTTTAGAGTACCAGCCAGATGATTGCAGCCAGTGACCAACTCATTCAATTTGTTGAACACCAAGTCTTCATTTGATGAAAACTTGTTTATCCCCAGATCAACCACCTTGATGTTTGTCAAAGAGTCCTTGTGGTATCTGGAGAAAGACTTGGTGTTTTTATCAAGTGTCTTCTGAATCTCCTCCACCCTGGTTAGAAGGTTTTGGAGATCGGATTGTATCGAGACAACTTGACTGTCCAGTGACAAAGGAGAAGGTGTCACTGGACCACGAGCAGTTACTACTGGAGCAACTGGAGGAGGCAAACTGATGGAAGTCTCCCCAGTTGTCAGGCCAGCAGTTGAAGAAATTATTGGAGTGGTGGTTGAAGAAAGGACAGGAAAATCAATGTGTTGTTCATGCTGAGAATGCTCAGGTGTGAACAACGGCGACGGTGGTGGGGGCATTTCTCGAGCAAGTGAGAATTGCCCAGTTGGTAAAGGAGCGAAATTTGTTGGTAAAGATATATCTGTAGGCACATTTTCTTGGGAGGGTGAAAGTGAAATTGATGCGTCTGGAGATGAAGGGTCTTGAGCTTGTACAGAAGCATCAAGAATCTCCTGGTCTGTTTCAGTACCTTCTGAATCCGAAGATTCAATAAGGATTTCCTCGTCATTAACACCCATGTCCAGATCCATGAATGTGACAGAGGGCTGACCAGTTACCTGGTCAGTCTCCAGATGACCTTCCCCAGTTTCCTGGATGGGTACATCTGTTGGTGGATCAGATACCGAAGTATCTTCACCAGGGATAGATGTGATGGGGGTTGCTTTAGTTATGGTTGCTCTATCCTCAACCACAACATTAGACACACTGGAGGGTCCCTCATTATTTTGAGGCCCGCCCAGTTGCCTTTCTGACTCACCTTCAAGAGGTGCATCAGTTGAAGTGAATGCCAGTTGCATTCGTTCAGGAATTTCAACCTCACCAGCTTCAGATACCAGTGAGTCTAGATTCCTTAGCATATCTGGAGCAGTGTACGGTGAATCTGTACTATTATATGCTTCCCTGCCCAGAATTTGCTTAAAACACAGTGAGAGGAACCTTGAAAAGGGAATACAAACACCCCTTGTGCCCTTCAGCTTTTGCACCAGGCTTCTATACAGAATATCTGCAAAGTCCACCCTCAATCCGTTCCACAAGCAATAAGCCATCTCTGCTTGTGAGGAGTTGATCTGGTCAAGTCCACCAGAACTCCCACCCATGCTCTCCACCAGGTGGATGAAAAAGTACCTCCATGAAGGTGTAAGGCCCTTCATGGTCATCGCACCTTTTGTCTTCAACACCCCATTCTCCAAACACTCCCTGTGTCCCATTTCAAGGAGTACTTGGCGAAAGTTTATATTTGGGGGCAAGACGACTGGAGATTCACCCTCTCTCCAGTAATTGAGGTGTAAGGCATCCCTCAATATATCAGCTGACAAGGTACACTAGATTGTTCCATCCTTTAATGTGAAACTGATGGAGGAACAATCGGAAGAAAGAACGGCAGTGTACCAAAACTCACATAAGTAGTTGTGAAACATCTTACGTGGGTTTAGAGAGAATGAGGGTCCTATTGGAGAATTCTTTAAAAACCTTTGAATTCTACCAATAAGGGTATCGGACCCTTGAGATCCTCGTAGGCTGGCCATAGGATTATTTGGATTAAGTTTTATGACCGAAGCACTACTAGGGGCACCAGGTGCCTGTGTGACATCTGGTGAGGGATTATATGGAACAGTCAAGAGATTAACATCTCTTGAACGAGATGATCTAGGAGCCATAGAAGAATGAAAATGAAATTTGGGATTTAGGGTTTTTGATTTGTGAAGCAAGGAGAAAAATGAAGCAATTTTGATGATTGGAAGTAAATGAAGGAATGTAAGAGAAGAAAGTAAATGAGTTCGGAGTAAATAAGGGTATTTATAAAGGGATTCAAGATCCCAATGAAACACCAAAATTATATTTTAATAAAGACAATCTTTTTTGTAGATATTTTTACAAAAGTTGGTTTGAATTTTGAAATAAAATAATGATTTTCCATGTAAGCATTAAATGTTACCATGTCAGCATTAAATGCTACGACGGCTTATCTTACCCATGACCCCACTCACTTTTTGTTTTCCCAATACAAACAGTTGTCAAGTACTAAAATTGGTTCCAAACACGTCAGATCACGATATCAAGTGGTTTAAAATACTCGAGTATCATCACGTGTCACACATATTGACCAAGTATTTGTAACGTTATAAAATTTAGACAAAGACTGAACCTGGTAACTGGAGGATCAATCCAGTACCAGTTTCCAACTGGAGAGTTCTCCAGTTGCATTTTCAAACAAAAACGAATTTTAGTCAGAAAATTATTTTGAGTCTTTCCCCCTAAAATGATGATCCAGATATCAATTAGTGCCAAGATAGTATCACAAAGGCGTTCGATAGCCTGGCGAGCAAAGATAATCTGGACCTCCTCAACTGGAGAACTTCATCAGTGTCACTGACGCGTTCAATAACAAAGAAAGCTCCAGTTAAGGGTTTAACATTCCCAGTTCGCTGATGAGATGTTTAAAGGTTTTCTCATCGAGAGGTTTAGTAAAAACATCAGCTAACTGTTTGTCAGTGGGGATGAAATGAATTTCAATATCTCCTTTCATAACATGATCATGAATGAAATGATACCTGATGTCAATATGCTTTGTTTTGGAGTGCATCACTGGGTTGTGAGAGATAGCAATTGCACTGGTGTTGTTACAAAAGATTGGGGTCTTAGTAAACTTTTGACCATAATCTAGTAACTGGTTCTTGATCCAGAAAATCTGGGCACAGCAACTGGCCGCAGAAATGTACTCTGCCTCAGCAGTGGACATAGAGACTGAAGTCTGCTTCTTGCTGGTCCAACTTACCAGTTTTCCTCCTAGGAAATGACAACCACCAGTTGTTGATTTTCTATCTATTTTACAACCTGCATGATCAGAATCTGAATAACCCATTAGATCTAATCCTGAGCCTTTGGGGTACCAAAGACCAAGATTAGGACACCCTTTCAGGTATCTAAAGATACGCTTTATAGCGTGCAAATGTGATTCTTTAGGGTTAGCCTGAAACCTGGCACATAAACATGTTGCAAACATTATATCTGGTCGACTGGCAGTTAAGTACATTAGTGAACCAACCATACCTCTATAGTCAGTTATGTTAACTGGTTTGCCAGTTGGGTCAGAGTCCAAATTCAATGGTGCTGCAATAGGTGTGTTTTTCGATGGGATTGAATCATATTTGTATTTTCTTAACAAATCTCTGACATATTTTCCTTGGTTTATGAAAATTCCATTTTCAGTTTGCTTAATCTGAAGACCTAAGAAAAATGTTAATTCACCCATTAAGCTCATCTCATACTCAGATGACATGATTTTAGAGAACTTTTTACACATTGCATCATCAGTTGAACCAAAAATAATGTCATCAACATAAATTTGTACCAATAAGATATTACCTCTTTCTTTCAAGATAAACAAGGTATTATCTATTGCACCTCTTTGAAAGCCATTTTTAAGAAGATGTTTAGTTAAAGTATCATACCAGGCTCTTGGGGCTTGTCTAAGACCATACAATGCTTTGTTCAGTCTATAGACCCAATGTGGATGCTTTTCATCGATGAAACCTGGAGTCTGCTTAACATAAACTTCTTCTTCCAATGTTCCATTTAGGAACGCACTTTTGACATCCATCTGGAAGACCTTGAACTGCAGATGGGCTGTATAAGCCAGAAATATTCGTATGGCTTCAAGTCTTGCAACTGGAGCAAAAGTTTCATCAAAGTCAACGCCCTCTGCTTGACAATAACCCTGGGCAACTAGTCTGGCCTTGTTTCTTACAACATGACCATCTTCATCCATTTTGTTTCGGCAGACCCATCTGGTACCAATAGGTTCTTTCTTTAACCCTGGTGGACAAGGAACAAGCTCCCAAACATTGTTCCTTTCAAACTGGAGGAGCTCTTCTTGCATAGCTTCCACCCAGCTTGGGTCTGCCATAGCCTCGTCAATTTTCTTTGGTTCAATTAAAGATAAGAAGGTGACGTTTAAGCATTGCTCACTGGTGGCTCTTCTAGTCTGAACCCCACTAGTTGGATCACCCACAATTTGTTCAATTGGGTGGGCTTTAGTCCATCTAGTGTATTGACTAGGCTGGTGAACTATAATATCAGTGCAAGTCACCTGGCGATCTTCTTCAGTTGCAACAGCATCTGGAGAAGGATCAGTCCAAACAACTTCTACATCCTCATCAGAGTCAATGAGGTCTCGATTAGCATCATGAAATTCCTCATTAGAAGGCATTTCACGAACAACTGGAGAAGTAGGAGCTTGAACTGGTGCTGATATTGGAGTGGCACGAACATCAGATCCAATCACCAATTCTTGTGGTAAGTTGAAATTGATGGAGGGATAAAATGACGTGTCACTGGTGGTGTTCTTCTTCTTAACTGGTTCCAGTTTTTTGTAACTGGAAGCATCTTCTGGTGAAACAACTGACCGATGAACTTGGTCAGTTTCACCAAAATTGATTGGAATGACTGGAGAAATATCAAGGCTTGGTCTCTTGTTGATTGCTTCAGTTGATTCATCGAATGTGACATGAATTGTCTCATGAACCTTTTGGAGTCTATAATTATAAACTCTAAAGGCCTTTCGAATATCTGAATAGCCTAAAAATACCCCTTCATCAGCCTTTGCATCAAACTTTCCAAGCTGACTGGAATCGTTCAGTATATAAACTGGACAACCAAATACATGGAAATATCCAATATTTGGTTTTCGATTCCTGAGTACTTCATAGGCAGTCTTCTTATGTCTCTTGATGTAGACTGACCGGTTTTGGGTGTGGCAAGCAGTTGCAACTGCCTCAGCCCAAAAACTGGTGGGAAGACCAGATTCAGATAGCATACTTCTGGCGGCTTCTATCAGTGTACGATTCTTTCTTTCAACAACTCCATTTTGCTCTGGAGAGTGAACTGATGAGAAGTTTTGAGAGATGCCAGTGTCATTGCAAAATGTTTCAAGTACTTTGTTTTGGAATTCAGTACCATTATCACTTCGCAACTGATAAACTTTTCGAGTATACTTGAGCTCAATTCGTTTGATAAGAGAGATGATTTCAGCAGATGCATCACTTTTGGATCTGATGAATACCACCCAGCAGTATCTGGTGAATTCATCAACCACAACTAGAGTGTACTTCTTTCCAGCTCTAGTTTGAACATTCACTGGACCAAAAAGATCCATATGGAGCATGTGAAGAGGTTCAGTGATGCTAAAATTTTGCCTAGTTTTAAAACTAGCTCTCTTCTGCTTACCCATCTCACACCCTGGACATGGCTTTTCCTTATTGAAGGAAATCTGAGGTATCCCATCAACCAGTTGCTTGCGAGACAACTTGTTAATATTTTTGAAATTAAGGTGGGATAACCTTTTATGCCATAGCCAGTTGGTGTCCTCATCAGCTTTGGTATAGAAACATTGCTCTTTTGGAGCTGGTTCCATATCCATGATGTACACATTTCCTTTTCTTGGTGCAATCATCACCACTTTCCAATCCTTGTTAAATATGGTGCCTTGTGCAATATCGAACAATACTCTGAAGCCATCATCACAAAGTTGGCTTACACTGATCAAGTTGTATTTCAAACCATTCACAAATGCAACTCTTTTGAATTCGACTTGTCCATTATTGAGCACACCATATCCTTCAGTCTTTCCAGATTGATCGTTACCAAACATCACTGTCGGTCCATCTTGGACAGTGAACTCTTCCAGTAGGGGCTTACATCCGGTCATAGTCCGGCCAGCAGCGCTGTCCAGATACCAGATATTCTTCTTTCGATCGCCCTACACACACACAAAAATCATTAGTTCTTTTTGTGAACCCATCTTTTCTTGATGGGTCCACTGGACTTCTCTACAGAAGCCACAGTTGATTGTTGAGGTGTTGAACTGGAGGCTGTATCTGGAGCTTTATCACCAGCTCCAGGTGCAGGAGTAAAAACGATTGGTACTTGATACTTGCTCCCTTTAATTTTACCAGATTTTGTTCCAGATGGAACATTCTTTTGTTTAGGTATAGAAGGGAGTTGTTTAATATTTTGTTTGAAAACTGGAGGTGATAAACCTCCTTCCAGATTGTTAATCCGGGCAGTACAACTCTGAACCTGTCGAGACAAAAGTTGGAGTTGACTTTCCAGTTTAACCAAAATATTATTTTCTTCAGGCAGTTGAACCTTGGACCTAGGTTCAACTGGTGATTTAGTCTGTCGGGTCTTGGGCACCTTAGACTTTTGAGGTAAAGGCTTGTTACCAGTGGCCTTTTTGACTGGAGCTTTAGCCTGTTTGGCTCCAGTTTTAACCTCAAGGGGTTGGTCTCATTGGTTTCAGTTTCAACAGCTTCAGGTTGATCATAAGGTGTTTCAACCTTGAGAGCTGGAGGCAATGCATGAAGATCTGGTATAAGAGCTGCCATCTCCAGATCTTCAGATTTCCATGCATTTTTCTGGGCATCGATAGTTCTTGAAAATGCATCATAGTTTTTGCCAGATGCTTTTACCCATGACTTGATAATCTTTTGTGCTTTTTCAAAATCAGAAAATAATTTTTGATTATCAAGTTCTAAAGCCTCAATCTTTAAAACTGACTCCTTGAGAGCCAACTGGACACTTTGCAAATCATTTAGTTGTGGTTTAACATTGTTCAGTTCAATTAAGATAGTGTCAAGATATCTTTCACTATCAGCTCTTACAGTTTCCACAAATGCCAAATCACCACTTAATGATTCAGCCAGGTCCAGTTTTAGTTCAGGGTCAACCTGGTTATCATAGTCACATACCTTTTTCAGTATGATGTCCACCCATCTTTCAGAGATGACATCTTCTTTCACCACATGCTGCTGTTGTTGATCTTCCAAGGCCATGAAACACATGTCCCTTTCCTCTTCTTCATCATCAGATGAGTCATCAGAGTACTCCCATTTTCCCTCAGTTTGTGCCATTAAGCACTGATCCTTTTCCTTTTGCATGGACAGGAGGGCAATCTGGGCCTTAAGCTTTTTGTATTTAGCTTTGTAGCTATCATCAGGCCGATTGAAATTAGGGACAGAGGGGCCAGTTTGATTGTTCAACTGACTAGATCTGCATTCCTTCATAAAATGACCTTTCTTACCACACTTATAGAATGTAAGATTGGTCTTATCCAGAGAGCTGGAGCTGGAAGCATTGTTGGGGCCATTAAATCTTTTGGATTTATGCTTAAACCTATTAAAGGTTTTAGCAATCATGGCGACCAGATCATCATCGTCAGTTTCATTACAATCATCACTGTTTTCAGTGGTCAGTCCAGAGTGTAAGAAACTGTTTAACATCTCCTTCATCGAGTGTACCTGGACACTCTCAGCAGACATTAAAGCAGCACAAGGTTGCTCAGTTACACTAGCAACCTTGGAACTCTGGGCATGGTTCATGGCATCTTGCTCAGCCACAAGTCTTGCAGCATTATTATCTTCAGTGAATCTGAAGGCTCCATAGAGCGATGCAAGAGTGTGAGTGTGCAAGGTTTTACCTTGTCTCAAGACAAGAACCATGTTTTCCCATTTGGAAGGAAGAATATCACAAAACTTCTCAAGAAGAATATCCTTATCCTTCTCTACACCCAAACCTCTCAACTGATTGATGAGGCTAGAAAATCTTGTATATGTACCAGTTAGACTTTCATTGGGCAAGGCAAAGAAGGATTCATACTTCTTGTTCAAAGCAACTTTTCTGGTGACAATAGTGTCATCACCTCCTTCAAATTGAATCACTAATTCATCCCACATAGACTTGGCACTGGGAAACAACACAAGTGTTGGAATTAGGTCTTCAGGGACAGCCCCAAGGATCATGTTTTTCTGTCTGGTGTCCAAGTCCACCAGTCTGCGATCCTCATCAGACCAATGGTCTTCTGGCTTTTCCCTAGAACCTCTTCTTCCAGTTGGATCAAGAAGAGGACTGACCCCAAGAGACATAGGTATATATGGTCCATCCTTAAGGATTTTTAACATATACCTTTCAATCCCACCAAAATGCAAAAGCATTCTAGCCTTCCATGTACCAAATGTCTCACTGTTTCCATCAAATTTTGGAACAGGAGTGTTAGAGTAATGTACATGGACATGGTTTGGGGCAGTAGGAGGAGGAGGGTTGGTGTTAACATTTTGAAAAGGTTGTGCATTATTATTCAGTGGGTTTTCACCTGAACCAGAACCATCTCCACCTTCAGTAGTGTTCATCTTAGCAGATCTAGGCAAGTTTATTAGCCTTCTGCTCTGATACCACTTGTAAGTCCCAACTCGTTAGATGGTACTACTGAAGACACCTCTATGTCGATGGTGGAGTTACTTTGCAATATATGCACTGAACTGGAGACGACCAGTTGCAGTGTGTATATACCAAGTTCTAGATAGATTACTTATATAAACGACAATAAGTAAAGAACAATGCAATAATACAAATAACTTGTAGGATAACTTGATGAGACAATATGTATTTTTCAATGTGTAATTTATTTATTGATTTTAAACAAATTACAAGGTTGATGCGGAACCAAGATAATACACGAATGTAAATATCCTAACAACCTATGAAATACAATTGATCTACACTCGGAATTTCTCAAGACAATCGAAACACTTAAAGTTGTGAAATGTTCCTTTTAGCGATTGAAAGAATATTGCACAAGTTCACCAAGAATATTGCAGGTTTGCAAAGTGTGAAGTATTTAACTTGTGTGTTCGAATACTTGAATTCTTGGTTGTGCAATGACTTGTATTTATAGGCAAAGTTAACATTGGGATGTTAACTTTGGTCGTACAAATGTGGTTGGGAGCATTTAAGGAATAGCATTTAATTCCTTAAAAAGCAGTGTAAAGTCGTAGGAAAAGTGACTTTACATAACCACCTTTATGTACCTTTTAATACTTAAATAATAAGATAAGGCTTATTATCCGGGTAAAGGTACATAAAGTATACAAGTCAATTCCTCGTAATCAGTGTAAAGCTTTGTAAGGGCTTTCCACTGATGGTCTCCAGTTTGTAACTGACTAGAATGTCAACTGGGCTTCGCTGCCATTGCCATTCTCTATCTTCCATTTGTTGTCTTCGACTTCAACTGGAATGCTTCTTCAACTTGGTCAGTTCTCAACTGGAGGAAGTCTTCAGTTGCGTTAACTGTATGGTGCAACTGGACTTCAATATATTTCTCGACAAATCATCTTGGTCACCAGTTTCACTAGTCTCCAGATGCAACTGGTGACTGGCCAGTTCCAGGTGAACTGGTCCTAACAAACCTCCAGGATGGTGAGAGCCTTTCATCGTCATGGAGCCTTTTGTTTTGAGGACCCCCATTTTCCAAACAATCCTTGTGTCCCATGTCAAGGAGAACTTGTCTAAAATTGATATGTTGGGGAGATAACTGTTGGAGTCTCCCCCGGACGCCAATAGTTGAGGGAAAGGGCATCCCTCAAGGTTTCTGCAGTAATTTTACACTGGACTATTCCATCCTTTAGGGTGAAGGTGATCGATGAACAGTCAGAAGAAAGTGTGGCAGTGTACCAAAACTCACAAAGGTAGTCGTGAAACATCCTTTCTGGGTTTGCAGAGAAGGAGGGCCGATTGGAGAATCCCTTAGAAATTTTGGGATTCGTCCAATGAGAGTATCGGACCCTTGAGTTCCAATCAAACTTGCCAACGGATTATTGGGATTTAATTTGATGTTGGCAGGATTTGATGGAGCACCAGGTGCCTGTTTGACACCTGGTGGAGGAGCATATGGGACAGTAAGGAGATTTATGTCTCTAGACCTAGATGATCTTGGAGCCATTTTATAAGAAAGATGAAATTGAAATTGAGAATTTTAGGAATTAGGGTTCTTGATTTATGAAGCAGAGAGAGGAATGAAGCAATATTGATGATTGAGAAGTAAATGAAGGAATGAAAAAGAGAAGTAAATGACTTGGAGTAAATGTGGGGGTATTTATAAGGATGCAAAAATCCCAATGTAAATACAAAAATAAGGTTTTAATCCCCAATTTTCAATTTGATTTGATGTTAATTAAAAAGAAAATTTGAAATTGAAAATTATTTAATACAAGGGGTCAAGCATTTAATGCTACGACGACTTGTATTCCCACTCGCCCACTATCTTTTCATAATCCCAATAAAAAGTGCATCTTTTTACAAAAATATCTTTGACACGTCAGCCGACGGTTACAACTTGATAAAGAGTACTCAAGTGCCATCACGTGTCACAAAATTGACCAAGTATCTTACAACGTTATGAAATCTGGTGAACCACCAGTTTTTAAGACAAGACAAAAGTGTACACTGGATGATTAGTCCAGTGCCAGTTTTCAACTGGAGAGATTCTCCAGTTGCAATATTTTCAAACAAAACAAATTTTAGTCAGAAAAATATTTGAGTCTTTCCCCCTAGAATGATGATCCAGAAATCAATTAGTGCCAGGATAGTATCACAAAGGCGTTCGATAGCCTGGCGAGCAAAGATCATCTGGACCTCCTCAACTGGAGAACTTCATCAGTGTCACTGACGCGTTCATAACAAAGTCTCCAGTTTTAAGGGTTTAGCATTCCCAACTCGCTGATGAGATGTTTAAAAGTTTTCTCATCAAGAGGTTTTGTAAAAACATCAGCAAGCTGTTTATCAGTGGGGATGAAATGTATTTCAATGTCTCCTTTCATAACATGATCACGAATGAAATGATACCTGATGTCAATATGCTTTATCTTAGAGTGCATCACTGGGTTGTGAGATATAGCAATTGCACTGGTGTTGTCACAAAAGATTGGGGTCCTTGTATACTTTTGACCATAATCTAGTAACTGGTTTTTTATCCAGAGAATCTGGGCACAACAACTGGCCGCAGCAGTGGACATAGAGACTGACGTCTGCTTCTTGCTGGTCCAACTCACCAGTTTTCCTCCAAGGAAATGACAACCTCCAGTTGTTGACTTTCTATCTATCTTATAACCTGCATGATCTGAATCTGAATAACCCATTAGATCTAACCCTGAGCCTTTGGGATACCAAAAACCAAGGCTAGGACACCCTTTCAGGTATCTGAAGATGCGCTTAACAGCATGCAAATGTGATTCTTTTGGGTTAGCTTGAAATCTGGCACATAGACATGTTGCAAACATTATATCTGGTCGACTGGCAGTTAAATACATCAGTGAACCAACCATACCACGGTATTCAGTTGTGTTCACTGGTTTGCCAGTTGGGTCAGAGTCCAAATTTAAATGGTGCTGCAATAGGTGTGTTTTTCGATGGGATTGAATCATATTTGTATTTTCTTAACAAATCTCTGACATATTTTTCTTGGTTTATGAAAATTCCATTTTCAGTTTGCTTAATCTGAAGACCCAAGAAAAATGTTAATTCACCCATTAAACTCATCTCATACTCAGATGACATGATTTTAGAAAACCTTTTACACATTGCATCATCAGTTGAACCAAATATAATATCATCAACATAAATTTGTACCAATAAGATACTACCTTTATCTTTCAAGATAAACAAGGTATTATCTATTGCACCTCTTTTAAAGCCATTTTTTAGAAGATGTTTAGTTAAAGTGTCATACCAGGCTCTTGGGGCTTGTCTTAGACCATACAAAGCTTTGTTCAGTCTGTATACCCAGTGAGGATGCTTCTCATCAATGAAGCCTGGAGTCTGTTTAACATACACTTCTTCTTCCAAAGTTCCATTTAGGAACGCACTTTTGACGTCCATCTGATAGACCTTGAACTGCAGATGGGCTGCATAAGCCAAGAAAATTCTTATGGCTTCAAGTCTAGCAACTGGAGCAAAAGTCTCATCAAAGTCAACGCCCTCTGCTTGACAATAACCCTTGGCAACTAATCTGGCTTTGTTCCTTACAACATTGCCATCTTCATCCATCTTGTTTCGGTAGACCCATCTTGTACCAATGGGTTCTTTCTTCAACCCTGGTGGACAAGGAACAAGCTCCCAAACATTGTTCCTTTCGAACTGGTTAAGCTCTTCTTGCATTGCTTCAACCCAGCTTGGATCTGCCATAGCCTCATCAATCTTCTTCGGTTCAATCAGTGATAAGAAGGTGACGTTCAAGCATTGCTCACTTGTGGCTCTTCTGGTCTGAACCCCACTGGTGGACCCTCCAATGATTTGCTCAATTGGATGTGCTTTGGTCCATCCAGTGTATTGACCAGGATTTCTTACAACAATATCAGTGCAAGATACCTGAGGAACCTCTTTAGTTGCATCTGGAAGAGGATCAGCCCAAACTACTTCAGCATCCTCATCAGAATCAATGAGGTCACGATTTATATCATGAAATTCTTCAGTTGAAGGTATTTCTTGAAGAACTGGAGGAGTTTGAACTGGAGCTGATATTGGTGTGGCACGTACATCTGATCCAATCACCAGTTTCTGTGGTAAGTTGAAACTGATGGAGGGATAAAATGGAGTGTCACCAGATGACTTCTTCATAATAACTGGTTCCACGTCAGTGTGACTGGAAACATTTTCTGGTGAAATACTGACTGATGAACTTGGTCAGTTTCACCAAACTTCAATGGAACGACTGGAGAGATATCAAGGTTTGGTCTCTTGTTGATTGCATCATTTGATTCATCGAATGTGACATGAATTGTCTCATGAACCTTTTGGAGTCTATAATTATAAACTCTAAAGGCCTTTCGAATATCTGAATTGCCTAAAAATACACCTTCATCAGCTTTAGCATCAAACTTGCCAAGCTGACTGGAATCATTCAAGATATAAACTGGACAACCAAAAACATGAAAATATCAAATATTTGGTTTACGATTCCTTAGCACTTCATAGGCAGTCTTCCTATGTCTTTTGACATAAACTGACCGGTTTTGGGTGTGACAAGCAGTTGCAACTGCTTCAGCCCAAAAACTGGTGGGAAGACCTAATTCAGATAGCATACTTCTGGCTGCTTCTATCAGTGTGCGATTTTTCCTTTCCACAACTCCATTCTGCTCTGGAGAGTGTGCTGATGAGAAGTTTTGAGAGATGCTAGTGTCAGTGCAAAATGTTTCAAGAGTTTTTTTAGAAATTTGTTCCATTATCACTTCTTAACTGACAGACTTTTCGAGTGTACTTGAGTTCAATTCTTTTGATGAGAGAGATGATTTCAGCAGCTGCATCACTTTTTGACCTGAGAAAAATCACCCAGCAGAATCTGGTGAATTCATCAACTACAACTAGAGTGTACTTCTTTCCGGCTCTAGTTTGAACATTCACTGGACCAAAGAGATCCATATGAAGCATGTGAAGAGGTTCAGTGATGCTAAAGTTTTGCCTGTTTGAAACTGGCCCTTTTCTGCTTGACCATCTCACACCCTGGACATGGCTTTTCTTTATTGAAAAGAATCTGAGGTAACCCATCAACCAGTTGTTTGCGAGACATTGTAACATCCCAAACTTTTCAAGTTTGACTATTTGACTATTCTGTTAGTTAACGTCAGGTTCGTTAAGTTAAGTGCCCTAAACGGGATTATGTGATTAAATGCTTATGCGTTTAATATGATATGATTAAAGGGATGAAAGTAATAATTAATGGTGATTAATAATGTCACAAAGTGTTTCCGATAGGATTTGAGAGTCGTTAAGAGTTTCCGTTAGTTGAAACTGATGGAGGGATAAAATGGAGTGTCACCTGAGATTTCTTCATATAACTGGTTCCAAGTCAGTGTGACTGGAAACATTTTCTGGTGAAATATCTGATTGATGAACTTGGTCAGTTTCACGAAAGCTTAATGGAACAACTGGAGAGATATCAAGGTTTGGTCTCTTATTGATTGCATCATTTGATTCATCGAATGTGACATGAATTGTCTCATGAACCTTTTGGAGTCTATAATTATAAACTCTAAAGGCCTTTCGAATATCTGAATTAGCCTAAAAATACCCCTTCATCAGCTTTTGCATCAAACTTGCCAAGCTGACTGGAATCATTCAAGATATAAACTGGACAACCAAAAACATGAAAATATCAAATATTTGGTTTACGATTCCTTAGCACTTCATAGGCAGTCTTCCTATGTCTTTTGACATAAACTGACCGGTTTTGGGTGTGGCATGCAGTTGCCACTGCTTCAGCCCAAAAACTGGTGGGAAGACCAGATTCAGATAGCATACTTCTGGCAGCTTCTATCAGTGTGCGATTTTTCCTTTCCACAACTCCATTCTGCTCTGGAGAGTGTGCTGATGAGAAGTTTTGAGATGCCAGTGTCAGTACAGAAGGATTCAAGAGTTTTTTCTGAAACTCTGTTCCATTATCACTTCTTAACTGACAGACTTTTCGAGTGTACTTGAGTTCAATTCTCTTGATGAGAGAGATGATTTCAGCAGCTGCATCACTTTTTGACCTGAGAAAAATCACCCAGCAGAATCTGGTGAATTCATCAACTACAACTAGAGTGTACTTCTTTCCAGCTCTAGTTTGAACATTCACTGGACCAAAGAGATCCATATGAAGCATGTGAAGAGGTTCAGTGATGCTAAAGTTTTGCCTAGTTTTGAAACTGGCCCTTTTCTGCTTGCCCATCTCACACCCTGGACATGGCTTTTCTTTATTGAAAAGAAATCTGAGGTATCCCATCAACCAGTTGTTTGCGAGACAATGTAACATCCCAAACTTTTCAAGTTTGACTATTTGACTATTCCGTTAGTTAACGTCAGGTTCGTTAAGTTAAGTGCCCTAAACGGGATTATGTGATTAAATGCTTATGCGTTTAATATGATATGATTAAAGGGATGAAAGTAATAATTAATGGTGATTAATAATGTCACAAAGTGTTTCCGATAGGATTTGAGAGTCGTAAGAGTTTCCGTTAGTTAAACGAGCAATTAGGTGACAAAACGAGTTATAAGAAAAGTGCAAGAACCTAGATGTTAATGTTTGAAACTTGTTCCAGCAGATTTAGGGCTTAGAATCACGCCCCTTGTGCCCAAAAATCAGATCCAAACCTTTACAAAAGTTTCACACACAAAAAACCCAAGTATCTTCAACATCTAATCGATTTCGGGGGTTTTCGGAAGGGATTTCGATTGCTTTTCGATCCGTTAATCATTCCTACAGGTATATTATCATTCATTGAATGTTAATTAAGTTTTCAATTTGGTTTTGTCTCTGTAGGGTCGACCATAAGGGTTGGTGTTGCCATCTTGATGTTTTCGGGTAGAATTGACGTTTTCATGAATAGAATCGATAATTGAGTTGGCTAGCAACATCAAGTTGCAAACTTTAATGATGAATTATGTTGTTTAGATGTATTAGAGTCTATTCCAGGTGGTTAATTGGAAACCCACTTGATGTATTGAGTTTTGTTAGGTCCAGATTTACTGGACTCGCTCCAGACTCGACTACTGGAGCCTTACTGAAGATCTGTCCAGAAACGTGTTCTACTGGACCTACTCCAGACTTGGAATCTGGAGTCCCTCTGAAGATTTGTCCAGAAATAATGGAAGACCAGTGAGCAAATACTTGTATAGGAAATCTGGAGTATTCTCCAGATTAGCTCACTGGACTTCACCCCAGTCCAGATCTACTCTACTGAAGACGTTATCACTGAAGTCAAAGACTGAAGTCAGAATAAAGAAGACTGACAAATGGCGGAGTCCACTGGAAGTCTTACTAGATCTGTACACTGGAGGATTGTCAGTGTTCTAGACCTTACAAGTCTGAACACTGATATCGAGTAATTAACTTTTGCCTTTACACACTTTCCAAAGAACAATCCACTTGTTCTTTCCCAAAGTTTATACGTGTGTAAAGGTGGTTGGTTAAAAGAATAAAATCATATCGATATGACTTTATCCTTGTACCATTAACCAATGCATTTAATGTTCTTGTCGAATCATTAAATGCATGCAACCATATTTGTACGGCACAAAATTCACTGGTGAATTTTGTTGCCTATAAATACAAAGTCATTTCCTTGAGAAAATTACTTTTAAGCATACATTTTGCATTAGAGTGAATTTGTCTAAATACTCTCGATCTTAAACTGGGATACTTCACAACTTTAAGTATCTCGATCCAAAAGAGTTATTTGACAAATATAGATCATTTGTAATTCATAGGTTGTTAGGATACATACTTATTTGTATTATCTTGATTCCGCACAACCTTGTATATTATTTAACATCATAAATAAAATACACCATTGAAAAATACATAATGTTCCACTTTACTTGTTTATTGCTTTAAGTCTTGTATTACTTTGTTTATATATTCTTGCATTTATTTACAAGTAATACTAGTCCATTCTAGTGATTATTAGACTTGTTGTATTTTACACTTTCAGGGCTAACCATCGAATTTAAGGGACTCACATTTGGTATCAGAGCAGAAGGCTAAACATTGCCTAGATCTGCTTCTTTGATGTCTACCCCTGAAAATACACAAGGAAGTTTTAATTTTGGTCCCGATCTTAATGTTAATGTTAATGATCAAAATAATGAACCACCTATTGTTAATAACACTAATCCACCACCTCCTCCTCCTACTCCTGCTTCTCCACACGTGCATGTGCACTATTCAAATAATCCTGTTCCTAAATTCAGTGGGAACAGTGATGAGTTTGGTACGTGGAAGGCTAGGATGATATTGCATATCACTGGTATTGAGAGGAACATGATGAAAATCTTAAATGAAGGTCCTTATGTCCCTACATCACCTCTCAATCCCCTTCTTGATCCTTCTGGATCTAGAAGAGGAAGGGAAAAGAGGGAGGAACATTGGTCAGAAGAGGAGAGGAGATTGGTGAATCTAGACACCCTTCTCAAAAACATGATCCTCGGGGCCGTTCCAGAAACCCTTATTCCCACACTAGTTCTTTTTCCTAGTGCTAAAACCATGTGGGATGAACTTCTAAACCAGCATGAAGGAGGAGATGACACCATTGTCACCAGAAAGGTCTCCTTAAACAAGAGGTATGAGTCATTTTTTGCTCAGCCTAATGAGTCTCTCACTGGTACTTACACCAGATTTATGAGTATCATAAACCAGTTGAGAGGTCTCGGGGTTGAGAAGGACAAGGATATACTTCTGGAGAAATTTTGTGATATTCTGCCCACCAAATGGTCTCACATGATCCTGGTCTTACGACAAGGTAAAACTCTGCACATACACACTCTCTCAACTTTATATGGAGCTTTCAGGTACACTGAAGAAAATCAAGCTCAAAGAGTGGTGGCAGAACAAGATGCTTTTAACCATGCCTCCAGTAGTCCTAATGTGGTTAGTCATACTGAACCACAAAGTACAGCACTGATATCTTCTGAGAATGTATTTTCTATGAAGAAGATGGTGTCTGAACTCATGGATTCTGGAGAATCCAGTCAAATCTCTCCAGACTGTTGTGATGAAACTGATGATGATGACCTTATTGCAATGATTGCTAAAACGTTTAACCGTTTCAAAGCAAGAGCAAATAGGCCATCTGGACAATTTGCATCCAGTTCTTCAACTGATAAGACCAATTTGACATGCTTTAAGTGTGACAAAAAGGGTCATTTCATGAAAGATTGCAGGTCCAACCAGTTTGTATCCAAGCCTGGTCCATTTTCTTCAAATAATAAGCCTGATGATAGCTATAAATTGAAATATAAAAAGCTTAAGGTCCAGATTGCTCTCATGGCACAACAAATGGAAAACAATAATAAGTGTATGATTGCAACAACTGAAGAGAAGTGGGTTCCTTCTGATGAATCATCTGCTGATGAAGAAGAAGAAAGAGATTGCTGTTACATGGCTCTGGCAGACGAAGAGCACCTGGTGAAGGAAGATGTCACATCTGGACGATGGGTGGACATAGTTATTAAAAAGGTTAGTGATTATGATAATGCAACTGACCAAGAATTAAACTGGACATAGCTGAAGCTCTTAATTCTGATTTGATATTTGTAGAAACTGTTAGATCTGATTGTGTAAATGGTCTAGAAACAGATTCTTCTGAAATAACTGTTTTAAAATCAAAATTGAAAGAACTTCAAGACATTGAACTGGCATTTCAAGCCCAGGTTCTGGTAACTGAACAATTGATTCAAGAAAAACAAGATCTTGAAGTCATTTTAGAGAAAGAAAAACTGGTGATTAAATCATGGCTAGAAACCAGAAAGCCATATGATGTTGGAGTAAATCAATTTCCTGCTCAAAAACGTGCATATTTAGATGGAAATACTCATGTAGCATCATTAATACCAGTAATCGATCGATTACCAGAGGGGTTCAGGCCCACCACTGTTTATGATAAGCCTGTAACTCCCAAGGCCAATATTTTCCCAGTTCAATCCCCAAAGGTTAAGACTGGAGCATTCCAGATGACTGCTCCAGTTAAAGAGGTTTATCGGAATAAACCTTTGCCTCAGACCAATCCCCTACCTAAGCCTAGAACTGGAAAGGCTAAGGTATCATCTGATGAAAATGTTTTTCCAGGTTAGAGAGCCAGATTCAAACACTGACTCGTCAATTTCAAAGTTTTAATGCAAGATTAAACTTTATTGAGGGTACTTCATCTGGCCCTAGACAAAATACAAAACCTTTTGCAAAGAAAGTTAAATCTATTTCTCCAGTTGAGAAAAAGAAAAAGGTTTCAAAACTATCAACCCCAGTGGTCTTTTCAACTAAGACCACTGTTGAAGAAAGTGAACTAACCAGATTGCCCCAGGGACCTATAAGGGAGGGTCCAGTGAACCCATCAGTCGATGGGTTCCGAAATCTAACTGATAATATCTGGTGTGTGTGCAGGGCGATCGAAAGAAATATATCTGGTATCTTGACAGTGCTGCTGGCAGGACGATGACCGGATGTAAGACCCTGCTGGAGGAGTTCACCATTTCTGATGGACCCTCCATTACTTTTGGAAATGATGGTTGTGGAAAGACTGAGGGATACGGTGTTCTGAACAATGGACAAGTCAAGTTCAGACGTATTGCATTTGTGAATGGTTTGAAATATAACCTGATCAGTGTAAGCCAACTGTGTGATGATGGCTATCAAGTTCTATTCAATATTGCTCAGGGTATCGTATTCAACAAGGACTGGAAGGTAGTGTTGATTGCTCCCAGAAAAGGGAATGTGTACGTGATGGATATGGAAAGCTCTCCTTCAGAGCAGTGTTTCTATACTCAAGCTGATGAAGACACAAACTGGTTATGGCACAAAAGGTTATCCCATTTAAATTTCAAGAATATTAATAAGTTGTCCAGAAAACAACTTGCAGATGGGATACCTTCAGTTTCCTTAAAAAAGGAAAGGCCATGTCCAGGATGTGAGATGGGTAAGCAAAAACGTACCAGTTTCAAGACCAGACAGAATTTCAGCATATCTAAACCTCTTCATATGCTTCATATGGACCTCTTTGGTCCAGTGAATGTTCAGACTCGTGCTGGTAAAAGATACACCCTGGTAATAGTAGATGAATTTTCCAGATATTGTTGGGTTATCTTTCTCAGGTCTAAAAGTGAAGCTGCTGCTGAAATCATCAGTCTTATCAAGCAAATTGAGCTCAAGTACAGTCGAAAGGTGTGTCAGTTAAGAAGTGACAATGGAACAAAATTCCAGAATGCAACTCTAGAGTCATTCTGTACTGACACTGGCATCTCCCAGAATTTCTCATCAGCCCGTTCTCCAGAACAGAATGGAGTTGTGGAAAGGAAGAATCGAACGCTGATAGAAGCTGCCAGGAGTATGCTTGCTGAATCTGGTCTGTCTACCAGTTTCTGGGCTGAAGCAATTGCTACTGCTTGCCACACCCAGAACCGGTCAGTGTATGTGAAGCGACACAAAAAGACAGCCTATGAATTTCAGGTACACTGAAGAAAATCAAGCTCAGAGAGTGGTGGCAGAACAAGATGCTTTTAACCATGCCTCCAGTAGTCCTAATGTGGTTAGTCATACTGAACCACAAAGTACAGCACTGATATCTTCTGAGAATGTATTTTCTATGAAGAAGATGGTGTCTGAACTCATGGATTCTGGAGAATCCAGTCAAATCTCTCCAGACTGTTGTGATGAAACTGATGATGATGACCTTATTGCAATGATTGTTAAAACGTTTAACCGTTTCAAAGCAAGAGCAAATAGGCCATCTGGACAATTTGCATCCAGTTCTTCAACTGATAAGACCAATTTGACATGCTTTAAGTGTGACAAAAAGGGTCATTTCATGAAAGATTGCAGGTCCAACCAGTTTGTATCCAAGCCTGGTCCATTTTCTTCAAATAATAAGCCTAATGATAGCTATAAATTGAAATATAAAAAGCTTAAGGTCCAGATTGCTCTCATGGCACAACAAATGGAAAACAATAATAAGTGTATGATTGCAACAACTGAAGAGAAGTGGGTTCCTTCTGATGAATCATCTGCTGATGAAGAAGAAGAAAGAGATTGCTGTTACATGGCTCTGGCAGACGAAGAGCACCTGGTGAAGGAAGATGTCACATCTGGACGATGGGTGGACATAGTTATTAAAAAGGTTAGTGATTATGATAATGCAACTGACCAAGAATTAAATCTGGACATAGCTGAAGCTCTTAATTCTGATTTGATATTTGTAGAAACTGTTAGATCTGATTGTGTAAATGGTCTAGAAACAGATTCTTCTGAAATAACTTTTTAAAATCAAAATTGAAAGAACTTCAAGACATTGAACTGGCATTTCAAGCCCAGGTTCTGGTAACTGAACAATTGATTCAAGAAAAACAAGATCTTGAAGTCATTTTAGAGAAAGAAAAACTAGTGATTAAATCATGGCTAGAAACCAGAAAGCCATATGATGTTGGAGTAAATCAATTTCCTGCTCAAAAACGTGCATATTTAGATGGAAATACTCATGTAGCATCATTAATACCAGTAATCGATCGATTACCAGAGGGGTTCAGGCCCACCACTGTTTATGATAAGCCTGTAACTCCCAAGGCCAATATTTTCCCAGTTCAATCCCCAAAGGTTAAGACTGGAGCATTCCAGATGACTGCTCCAGTTAAAGAGGTTTATCGGAATAAACCTTTGCCTCAGACCAATCCCCTACCTAAGCCTAGAACTGGAAAGGCTAAGGTATCATCTGATGAAAATGTTTTATCCAGGTTAGAGAGCCAGATTCAAACACTGACTCGTCAATTTCAAAGTTTTAATGCAAGATTAAACTTTATTGAGGGTACTTCATCTGACCCTAGACAAAATACAAAACCTTTTGCAAAGAAAGTTAAATCTATTTCTCCAGTTGAGAAAAAGAAAAAGGTTTCAAAACTATCAACCCCAGTGGTCTTTTCAACTAAGACCACTGTTGAAGAAAGTAAACTAAACCAGATTGCCCCAGGGACCTATAAGGGAGGGTCCAGTGAACCCATCAGTCGATGGGTTCCCAAATCTAACTGATAATATCTGGTGTGTGTGCAGGGCGATCGAAAGAAATATATCTGGTATCTTGACAGTGCTGCTGGCAGGACGATGACCGGATGTAAGACCCTGCTGGAGGAGTTCACCATTTCTGATGGACCCTCCATTACTTTTGGAAATGATGGTTGTGGAAAGACTGAGGGATACGGTGTTCTGAACAATGGACAAGTCAAGTTCAGACGTATTGCATTTGTGAATGGTTTGAAATATAACCTGATCAGTGTAAGCCAACTGTGTGATGATGGCTATCAAGTTCTATTCAATATTGCTCAGGGTATCGTATTCAACAAGGACGGAAGGTAGTGTTGATTGCTCCCAGAAAAGGGAATGTGTACGTGATGGATATGGAAAGCTCTCCTTCAGAGCAGTGTTTCTATACTCAAGCTGATGAAGACACAAACTGGTTATGGCACAAAAGGTTATCCCATTTAAATTTCAAGAATATTAATAAGTTGTCCAGAAAACAACTTGCAGATGGGATACCTTCAGTTTCCTTAAAAAAGGAAAGGCCATGTCCAGGATGTGAGATGGGTAAGCAAAAACGTACCAGTTTCAAGACTAGACAGAATTTCAGCATATCTGAACCTCTTCATATGCTTCACATGGACCTCTTTGGTCCAGTGAATGTTCAGACTCGTGCTGGTAAAAGATACACCCTGGTAATAGTAGATGAATTTTCCAGATATTGTTGGGTTATCTTTCTCAGGTCTAAAAGTGAAGCTGCTGCTGAAATCATCAGTCTTATCAAGCAAATTGAGCTCAAGTACAGTCGAAAGGTGTGTCAGTTAAGAAGTGACAATGGAACAAAATTCCAGAATGCAACTCTGGAGTCATTCTATACTGACACTGGCATCTCCCAGAATTTCTCATCAGCCCGCTCTCCAGAACAGAATGGAGTTGTGGAAAGGAAGAATCGAACGCTGATAGAAGCTGCCAGGAGTATGCTTGCTGAATCTGGTCTGTCTACCAGTTTTTGGGCTGAAGCAATTGCTACTGCTTGCCACACCCAGAACCGGTCAGTGTATGTGAAACGACACAAAAAGACAGCCTATGAAGTCTTAAGAAATAGAAAACCAAATATTGGTTATTTTCATGTTTTTGGATGTCCAGTTTACATCCTGAACGACTCCAGTCAGTTAGGCAAATTTGATGCCAAAGCTGATGAAAGGTATTTCTTAGGCTATTCAGCCATTCGCAAGGCCTTCAGAGTCTACAACAAGAGACTGGAGAAGGTCCATGAGTCAATTCATGTCACATTTGATGAATCAAATGCTGCAATCAACAAGAAGCCAACCCTTGACACTCCCCCAGTAACTCCAATTGTCTTTTGTGAATCTGATCCTATCAACTACAATAAAGAAGATTCAGAAGACACAGTTTCCAGTCATCCTGATCTGGAACCTGTTCAGAAAAAGAAACGCTCCAGTGGTACTCCATTCTATCCTTATATTATTTTCAAACTACCCTCTGAAATTAATATTGGATCAGATGTTCGTACTGCTCCCCCAGTATCAATGTCAGTTGAGAATATACCAGAAATGTCTTCTTATGAAGAATTCCAAACTGAACCAGTACTTCAAGAAATGCCTTCAAATGAAGAATTTCATGATGCAAATCGTGATTTAAATGACTCAGATGAAGATGCTGAAGTAGTCTGGCAAGATCCTCCTCCTGAAGCAACTCCAGAGGAGACTCAACTGAATTCTTGCACTGATATTATTGTCAGTAACAATCCTTGTCAGTACTCCAGATGGACAAAAGCTCATCCTATTGATCAGATCATAGGTGACTCCAGTAGAGGAGTTCAGACCAGAAGAGCCTCCTGTAATCAATGCTTATATGTTAGTTTTCTATCATTGATGGAACCAAAGAAGATTGACGAGGCTATGGAAGATCCAAGCTGGGTGACTGCTATGCAAGAAGAGCTTCACCAGTTTGAAAGGAACAAGGTCTGGTATCTGGTTCCTTTCCCAGTTGGAAAGAAAGAACCAATTGGAACAAGATGGGTCTTCAGAAACAAGGTAGATGAAGATGGCCACGTAATCAGAAACAAGGCCAGACTGGTAGCACAAGGCTACTGCCAGTCAGATGTTGATTTTGATGAATCATTTGCTCTAGTGGCTAGACTTGAAGCGATCAGAATATTCTTAGCATTCGCTGCTTATCATCAGTTCAAGGTCTACCAGATGGATGCAAAGAGTGCTTTCTTGAATGGAAAGCTTGAAGAAGAAGTTTATGTCAGACAACCACCAGGTTTCGTTGATGAAAAGCATCCACATTGGGTATATCGTCTAGACAAAGCGCTTTATGGCCTCAGACAAGCCCCACGTGCCTGGTATGACACTCTGACTAAACATTTATTGAAAAATGGTTTCAAAAGAGGTGCAATTGACAATACCTTATTTATTCTTTATGAAAAAGGTAATCTGTTAATGGTACAAATTTATGTTGATGATATTATTTTTGGGTCTACTGATGAAAACATGTGCAAGAAATTTTCGAAAATAATGTCAACTAAATATGAAATGAGTTTGATGGGTGAATTAACATATTTTCTTGGACTCCAGATTAAACAAAACAAGGATGGCATTTTTATTAATCAGGAAAAATATGTTAGAGATCTTTTAAAGAAATTTGATATGAACTCTTCACTATCTAAACCAACTCCAATTTCTGCACCACTGACACTGGACTCCGATCCAGATGGTAAACCAGTGAACACCACTGTCTACAGAGGCATGGTTGGTTCACTGATGTATTTAATTATAACAACCCTCAAAATCCGACTAGGACAATCTACTTGGACTTATCTAGACATCTATCCCTAGAGGTTTATTAAGAGAATTGATCTTCTAGCCATTTAAGGCATAGTGATACTTGCCATCTAGTTCAATGAAATGCCCGTATACGATAGTTATCTTAGAAATGCCATGAACAATAACTATAATCATTCAACACAATCTCAAGCTATAAACTAGTTCTAATTGAACTTGACGAAAGGTCAACAAACCAAAAAACTTTATTTCGAGAAGTTAAGTTATATAAATAATAATGTGAGTCTCACAAGTTGAGATAACAATCAACAATCTTATAAATGTCCAACGATTCAAACACCAAGCTAATTGAAGTACATTTGAGCACAAATATATAATCACCATCTCAAAAGGGTATTTATAAACTCATAAGTACATGAAAGTGCTTGAAACCTTAGTAAAGGTATATGTAAGTATATATAAGTATCAAAATACATACAAATTTATAAATGAAGGCTTATGTAACAAATTAAAATGCAAATGTAACTATATATATATATATATATATGCACGACACATACATATACTCATACTAGGATAAATAATTAACTTATACATACAAATAATAACATATAACATCTATAAAATCAAATACACACTTACTTATACATATACAAGATATTACATACACAATTTTTCAAAAAAATGGAAACCCTTCAATCCCCCTCCCCCCCTTTCCCCCCCCTTTCACACACACACATTAATCACTTCTCTCATTTCTCTCTCTTTTCCTCTCAAATTTTCTGCACTTTTCTCTCTTTCTCCTCTCCCATTTTCGGCTCAAATAATCAAGAAAAAGGCAAGAATAAATCTCATCTAACATATGACAATAATAAGGGTTTATACTAGATTAAACAAGGGTTGTTTTGAGCAAGGATTAAGGGTTAATAGGAGCTTTAAGGGTCACGAAATTTCTGCCCTATTTCATCTTCAAATCCAAGTTCATCAAGGGTATAAATCTTTATCTCTTTACTAGATCTATCTTGTTCTTGCTTATTTTTCAAAGATCTTATCAAAAGTTTATGTTTTCTTCTTGTTTTCTTTGAAAAACACACTTGAGGAGGGCAAAGTTGATAGGATCTTTCTCCTCATGCATATGCATGTCGAAATCTATGAGAAAGATCCAAGGATTCAACAAGTTTAAGACCCAAAAGTGTTGTTATAGATTAGTAGCTTTTAAAGTGATTTCCTTTTGATAGATCTATATGTTTTTGTATATTTTGAAGAATATATTTCTGAGATTTTTCATTAAAAAGATGTTTTTATGTTGTAGATGATAGATCTATAAAGATTGGTAATGAAAAGTGTTGATTTGAATGCATGCATGTTAGATCTAAGAAAGTTGAATCTTGTTGTTGGATTATGAGATGGATCCTTGGATGATGATTGATGATTTTGAAATTGATAATAATCTGGAAATTTGATGTTGAGAGATATAAAAATAAAGTATTAATCTTGTAAATGATGAACTCAAGTGTTAATTAAGCAAGAATGGTCATTGGTGAGTTGTTATAATCAAAGACATTCTGACAGAAATAATTTTCTGTCTTAAATCGGGTGAACTGAACATGTGAGGGCCGTTTCAAGCAAAACTTTCAAAATAAAAGTCGTATATAAAAGAGTTAAGTTTAACCTCCAACTAGAATCACTCAAAAATACTAAACCAAACAAAAGATATGATTTTTCTACCAAAAGTGGTCAAAACTGGATTTTTGTCTTAATGTTGAGTCAACTTTGATGATTTTTAATTTCTTAACTAATAGGTTTCAGAAGTTTAAACTTGGTGTGAACTGAGTTCAAGGTGTCCCTAATGTAAAATAAAATTGGGAGATTTTTCTTAAATGTTCATCATCGAAATCTTTTATAAAATATTTCGGGTCGCATAGCAGCAAGCATTCTGACCAACTTCGGTTTTGTAATTTTTAGAGGTAGTAAACAATGTCTAAAAATTTAGCAAAAATTCACATAAATATAGGACACATATATGTCTCTGTATAAAAATCACCAATGTCCAAATAATTCAACTTAACCAAGAATGACTACTCAACATTTCATGAAAATAAGTGTTAAAACAGAAATTCCAAGTAAAAGTTCTTCACAACAAAATAAGCTAAAAGTCACTAGATTGCAACTTTAATCAACTCCAACAATCTCGTAACAAAAAGTATATTAAACCTACTGAGAATATGTCAAATAAAAGTTATAAAATCTTCATCTCTTTACTAGATCTATCTTGTTCTTGCTTATTTTTCAAAGATCTTATCAAAAGTTTATGTTTTCTTCTTGTTTTCTTTGAAAAACACACTTGAGGAGGGCAAAGTTGATAGGATCTTTCTCCTCATGCATATACATGTCGAAATCTATGAGAAAGATCCAAGGATTCAACAAGTTTAAGACCCAAAAGTGTTGTTATAGATTAGTAGCTTTTAAAGTGATTTCCTTTTGATAGATCTATATGTTTTTGTATATTTTGAAGAATATATTTCTGAGATTTTTCATTAAAAAGATGTTTTTATGTTGTAGATGATAGATCTATAAAGATTGGTAGTGAAAAGTGTTGATTTGAATGCATGCATGTTAGATCTAAGAAAGTTGAATCTTGTTGTTGGATTATGAGATGGATCCTTGGATGATGATTGATGATTTTGAAATTGATAATAATCTGGAAATTTGATGTTGAGAGATATAAAAATAAAGTATTAATCTTGTAAATGATGAACTCAAGTGTTAATTAAGCAAGAATGGTCATTGGTGAGTTGTTATAATCAAAGACATTCTGACAGAAATAATTTTCTGTCTTAAATCGGGTGAACTGAACATGTGAGGGCCGTTTCAAGCAAAACTTTCAAAATAAAAGTTGTATATAAAAGAGTTAAGTTTAACCTCCAACTAGAATCACTCAAAAATACTAAACCAAACAAAAGATATGATTTTTCTACCAAAAGTGGTCAAAACTGGATTTTTGTCTTAATGTTGAGTCAACTTTGATGATTTTTAATTTCTTAACTAATAGGTTTCAGAAGTTTAAACTTGGTGTGAACTGAGTTCAAGGTGTCCCTAATGTAAAATAAAATTGGGAGATTTTCTTAAATGTTCATCATCGAAATCTTTTATAAAATATTTCGGGTCGCATAGCAGCAAGCATTCTGACCAACTTCGGTTTTGTAATTTTTAGAGGTAGTAAACAATGTCTAAAAATTTAGCAAAAATTCACATAAATATAGGACACATATATGTCTCTGTATAAAAATCACCAATGTCCAAATAATTCAACTTAACCAAGAATGACTACTCAACATTTCATGAAAATAAGTGTTAAAACAGAAAATTCCAAGTAAAAGTTCTTCACAACAAAATAAGCTAAAAGTCACTAGATTGCAACTTAATCAACTCCAACAATCTCGTAACAAAAAGTATTATAAACCTACTGAGAATATGTCAAATAAAAGTTATAAAACTTAACTTGGTTATTAAATGGCAAAGACAAGCCTACAAATCACTAATTCGGTTCATATAAGCACTAACGAAAGCTTTAATTTGCACATATCACACCACCACCATTATCACGACTTAAGACACCAAAATATAATGAACATTCTGTAAATAATGAAATAAGGATGAAAATCCATTTTGACGCATTTGAATTGCTTGAAAAATGAGGCTAAAATCACTATTTCAGTAAACGATTTATAAGCTTAGAATCCTCAAAATGAGCAAGACACAAGAGAGGTTGAATTGATATGATTTTCCCATGATAAAAGTTGCCTAAAAGGCCTGGGATTTTTAGCCAAAAAGTTATGTGGTGATTTCTAAGAATTTCTATTAATTATTAAATTTAAATGATAATTAAAAAGGTAAATAAATAAATAAATAAATAAATAAATTATATAAATATAATTAAAAAGGTAAATAAATAAATAAATAAATTATATAAATCATGAAATTGGTTAAATAATCATAACCAATGATGAAAGTGACTAAAACCTACTGGAGTAAAATCATTTCAAGTCAAAGAACAAATGTCGTATAATTTAGAAATAATTAAGTAAGTGAAAATCACTAATTAATAACTATTTTTAAATTAATAGAAAAATTACATAAATAAATATATATATCACAATATTCTAAGTTAAAAAGCATAATAATCAGAATATAACTCAACTATAATTATTCATAAGTTACGAAGGCAACTATGATACTTAAAAGTATTTTTAAGGAATTATTTAATTACTAGATCGATAAAATGAATAAATAATTTAATAAATAATATTAAATTTAATAAATGATTATAAAGCAGAAAATATTCATGAATACCAATATTATAAAGTTACTAATGCCAAATGACATGATCAAACAAAGCGTACAATGGGAACCATGATAATCAAAGGCAAGTTACCGAAATTCTAACAACTTATAACTACATGTATAATGAAAGTGACCCTTTTTCACCAACACTCTCTACAACCAAAAAGATGCGAATATTAACAACATACTTGGATCCCAAAATTTATGACAACATAATGAAAGTGACATTTCTTAGTGATGGCTTCAGATAGGAACTTACGTATATTAGTCCTATCGTAGGGATAGTCTTGGCTTGAAATGTGATTGAGGAATATGACGGATATATGATCAAGGAAGCAATAGATGGGAAGTACCCATTTTGGATAAGTGAATATAATATGCGGCATATCAAGGTGAGTCATAGCCCCCTTTCAAACTCTTTTATGTGTTTTACTTTCGGGGTGAAAAGCATGATAAATAAAATTGCTTTCTTTTATGGATTGATCCTTTGAAAGAATGATTATGATATGGGAATTATTGTATGTTCAACGTGTTATATATTATATGATGAGCTTGAGTTCTGTCAAAACTGTTTCACCTCGGTTCACTACTATTAACTCCTTGAGAGGCCTGTAGTATGAGAGTTGCGCAACTAGGACTTGTCCCCTCACCCAACGAGTAACGGTGGGATGTTTGGTTGCCTTTGTGACGACCTTCATTCCCAGTCCGACCACGCAGTGCTCTAGCTACTATATCAGTGGTCATGCCACGCCCCCTTATATTATTTGGTCGTCTCCATGGCACGACCTATTCATTATTATTGCACATGATTGACGGCATGTGCTTCTTATTATCTTGGACATAACCGGTCTTAGTAGTGGCTCAAGCACAGACTCATCAAATTATGCCTTTGGCTAAATATTATTGATTATTACTCATGGTTGGATATTATGGATTGAACATACGGTTTGGGTATTGGACCTTATATGGAATCTCGAAAGTTGTTGAAATTGGCGATATTGAAGTATTCATGACCGAATGGTTTTGGTATGATGAATGATTAATCGATCGATATATTTTTCTCTCACGATAAATGTGACAAATGAGAACTTTATAATTTACCATGGATTCTCAACTCTTTGAAATGACGTTATGGTATTTTGAAAACTTGATGGTTTGATATGGGAATTTTGTCGGTCATGTGGTTTGGGTGAATTGACATGAAATAATATATTTTCTAAGTTTGTTTTGAAATGGATATGTAACGAGGTTTACTTGCAAACCTATGCACTCACCAACTACGTTTTCGTAGTTGACACTTTTTCTTCATGCTTTTCAGGAATTAGCATAAGCTTTGAGGAATTATATGCTTCATGTTTGTTTGCATTGCACTTTGGAGTCAAAGATCAAACCTTGTGATGGGCAATAGAATCCGCCTTGATCATTGTAGTATATCATCTCATGCATTTGTTATTTGTTTCGTGGACTCAATATCCAAGTATGGTAGACGTATTGTACTTGGGAATTGGTTCACATGCTTGTGCATTGTAAAATTGTTTTTATCAAATAAAGCTATGGTGAATGTTATCTATTATCCTTCGTTTTGAATACTCGACTTTCTGTACATCTCATTGTTCCGCCGTAGTTGGGGTGTTACATTAACTGCCAGTAGACCAGATATTATGTTTTCAACATGTTTATGTGCCAGATATCAGTCTAATGCAAAGGAATCTCATATGCTTGCTGTAAAGCGCATACTGAAGTACCTTAAGGGTGTTCCCAGTTTGGGTCTTTGGTATCCCAAAGGCTCAGGCATGGATCTAATGGGTTATTCAGATTCAGATCATGCATGTTGTAAGATAGACAGGAAATCCACTACTGGTGGATGTCATTTCCTTGGTGGCAAACTGGTCAGCTGGACCAGTAAGAAGCAAACTTCAGTTTCATTGTCCACTGCTGAAGCTGAATACGTGTCTGCAGCCAGTTGTTGTGCTCAGATACTCTGGATGAAGAACCAGTTGCTTGATTATGGTATTAAGTACTCAAAGACCCCAATCTTTTGTGATAATACCAGTGCCATTGCTATCTCGAACAATCCAGTCATGCACTCCAAAACGAAGCACATTGATCTTAGGTATCATTTTATTCGTGATCATATTATGAAAAACAACATTGAACTCCATTTTATTCCCACTGACAAATAACTCGCTGACATTTTTACTAAACCTCTGGATGTCAAAACTTTTGAATATCTTGTTGGTGAGTTGGGAATGTTAAACCCTTAAATCTGGAACCTTGGTATTGAACGCCATTGTGTACTACTGAGGATCTTTGATTTAAAGATTTCTGGATCAACATTCCAGGGGGAAAGACTTGAAAGATATTTTTGTTCTTAAAATGTTTTAAGTTCAGGGGGAATTTATTAATTTATTTCTCACTGGACAAATTCTTCAGAAAATATTACTGGTACTTTGTAAATGTGTCCCTCTCACTGGTAATTGGACAGGTTGAAGTGCGTGTTTGAGGTGACTTTTGTCTCCTTGTAAATGTGTCCCTCTCATTTGTCTGTATTAGTTGACGTGCACGTTTGAGGTTACCAGTCTTTCTAAATGGTTTTCACTGGTACTTTACTGGAGTGTCCCTCCAGTGTACCATCAGTGCATGCTTCACTGGACTAATCCACCAGTGATACTGGAGTGTCCAGTCAACCTCCAGATGCACTGAAATAAGTCATAATATTTTTAAATACTTGGTCATTGTGCGTGCCACGTAAGCAAACTTTTTAAAGATATTTATCTTATAATCCTACGTGGCATGTAAATTTTTCAACGTAATGATGGTATTTTTACCTTGGGAAGTCAAAAAGAGCAACTTGATACTGTTTGTGGGCTGTAAACCGTCACACATTTATGTGTGATATGATGTAATTAATGCGGATCTCAGAACCCGATCAAAATTTTATTTGATAATTTCAAATTAAACCGTTTGAGTTCCACATTCTCTCTCCTATAAATACCCACTTTCAATTTCATTTGCATTTACTTCGAACATATTTACTCCCAAATCTTTCAAATTCCTTCATTTACTTCTTCATTCATTTTCCAATCATCATCATCTCTCATATTTACTCCATTTCCATTCATTTCTTCATCAAATCTTCATCTAAACCCAAAATACTCAATTTCATCTTCATCTATTCTTCATAAAATGGCACCTAGACAATCCAAATCGCATAAAAATCTTCTTGCTGCTGAATATGCTCCAACAGAAAATGTTGACAGGGCACCTCATATCACATTAGAAGCAAATGCCATTAGAATAAACATGAATAACTGGATGGCCAGACTTTCGCTTTCCAGTGTTCATGATGCCCAATCTGTTATTGGGAGATTAAACACATTTTTTCTCTCATGTCCATTATATGGTGCGTTGACATTAAATCCAGGGAGGATGTACCACGATTACCTTTGTGAATTCTGGTACACTGCACAGTATGATGATACAACTTCATCAATCACTTATACTCTCAAGGGAGGTACCAGATCCTTGGGTTTCACTGCTAGTCTACTCAGGTCTGTTCTACAGTTGAATTATTTTGAACAGAATGAGTTGCCCATTGAACTTCCCTCTGGTATCAATACAAGGGAAGTGTGCAGACTGATGGGGCACACAGATATTATGGATGAGCATGGCCAGCTATCCAGGAAGGGAACTATCTACATGAGCAAACTATCAGACTCATGGAGATACTTTTTCACCCACATTGTTGAATGTCTGGGAGGCAGTTCTGGAGGGTTAGACCAGATAAATCAAACCCATCTCAGATTCCTCTGTAACACCCCGACTATAGTGGAAACACGAGATGCCACAGAACGACATGGTACAAAAGATTTAAGTAATAAACATCAACATAAAGTTTCAAATGCCATTCAAATTCAAAAGGTAACAAGTTCAAGTTGACGTTTAATAATCATTACATAACCAAATTCATAATCAAAAGATCAAATGTTTGCGTTACTAGTCCAACATGCAACAATTAAACACATCATCCATGAGGCGGTCCAATTGCTAACTTACTGCCCTAGACCTGAAAAGCATGAAGAAAAAGTGTCAACTACGAGAGTTGAGTGAGTTCATAGGATTATGCTAACAACACACATATATTTAATCCAATTCAAGAAAAATATGTCATAAACTTTACCAAGAATTTCATCTCATTATCCATGCCCAAACCGTATGTTCAATCAATAATTTCCATCCATAATATAATATCAATACCTCTGGGTCAATGGTAAGATTACCATGACATAATTTGATGAGATTGTTCTTGAGCCACTACTAAGACCGGTTATGTCCCAATAATCAATATATAGTCCCAAATGATAAGATAATGATAAGCACATGCTGTCAATCACGTGCATAAAGATAACCAAGGGTCGTGCCATGGAGACGCCCATAAATATATAGTAGTTAGAGCACCGCGAGGCCAGACTGGCGATGAAGGTGGCCACCAAGGCAGACCAAACATCCCACCGTTACCTATAATAGTGGATGAGGGGACAAGTCCTAGTTGCGCAACCCTCTAACTACAGGCCTCAAATGAGTTAATAGTAGTGTACAGGGGACCACCGTTTGACAGTACTCAAGCTCATCATATAACATATAACACGTTGAACATACAATATAATTCCCATATCATTATCATTATTTCAAAGAATCATTTCATAAGAGAAAGTCATTTTAATTAATCATGCTTTTCACCCCGCAAGTAAAACATATAAAAGAGTTTGAAAGGGGGCTATGACTCACTTGATTAGAGAGTGAAAGGGGATGATCAAACGCGATTCCTTCGCTTAGATTTGTTGCGCCTCAAGCAAGCCTAAACCATAACGTATATATTCACGACGTAAGTTCGCGTGACATGAACTAGTGAGCTAGATCATGAGATGTATACTAGTAGACTTGCCCATCTTTGGTTGTTATTAGATTATGGAATTTAAGTGCATTATGATGTTCTCATTGTTTGGGTATAAGAGATTTGGTGGTAAGAGTCGTTTTCTCATTATACGTTTCTGTACGTTTATTGGAATTTCGGTAGTTTGGCTTTGATTTATATGATCTCTATTATATACTTTGCTTAATAATAATATTTAACATCAGTGGTCTTATAATATTAATATTTATGTATATTCTCTGATTTGTAATTATTTATTTAATTTAATAATATTTAATTACTTATTTATTCACTTTATTGATTTATTTACTAAATAATTCCTTAAAAATACTTTTAAGTGTCATAATTGCCTTTATAAATTTGAATAATTTCATTTGAATTATCCCCTGATATATATGCTCCTTAATTTATAATTTCATGATTTATACTTTTATTTGTGTATTTTCCATTTATTTTAATGATAATATTTAATTAATTATTTTTACTTAATTATTTATCTTAAAATTATGTAACACATGTCTCTTGTCTTTTGACTATTTTTCTCCAGTAGGTTTTAGTTATTTTTATCAATGGTTAAGATGATTTAACTTCATTCTTGATTTACATAATTTATTTATGGATTTTTATGTCTTTTAATTACTATTTAAATTCAATAATTCATGAAATTCTTAGAAATCATCACTAAACATTTTGGTCAAAAATCTCAGGCCTTTTAGGCAACTTTTATTCATACAAAATCATATCAATTCAACCTCTCTTGTGTCTTGCTTATTTTGAGGGTTTTATGATTAAAAATCGTTTACCGAAATAGTGATTTTAGCCTCATTTTTTGAGCAATTAAAGTGCTTCAAAATGGATTTTCATTCTTGTTTCATTATTTCCAGAAAGTTCATCATATTTTGGTGTCCAAAATCGTGATAGTGGTGGTGGTGTGATATGTGCAATTTAGTGCTTTCGATTAGTGATTATTTGACCCGAAAAGGTGATTTTTGAGCTTATTGTTGTCATGAACCAATAGATCTGAGTTTTATACTTTTAATTCAACTTATTTCCAGTAGGTTTACCATATTTTCTTGGTCATAAGATTATGGTGCATGTGTGTGCTCAAAATGCATTTTTGCGTGTTTTCGGTTTATGATTTCTAGCTTATTTTAACATGTTTTGATTCAAGCTTTATCTCCTTGATATTTTATAAATTTTCTCAGAATATTAACATTAATATTAACATATTTTTCACTTATAACAAGTCCATATCCATCTCATAATCCAACAAAAGATCCAACTTTCTTAAATCTAGCATATATGCATTCAAATCAACACTTTCACTATCAACTTTTATAGATCTAACTTTCAACAATATAAAAACATCTTTTATATGAAAAATATCAGAATATACTCTTCAAAAATATACAAAAACATATAGATCTATCAACAAGAAAGTCACTTTAAAAGCTACTAATCTATAACCACACTTTTGGGTCTTAAACTTGTTGAATCCTTGAATCTTTCTTATTAGATTCGACATGCATGAGCATGGAAAGAAAGATCCTATCAACTTTGCCCTCATTAAGTGTATATTACAAAGAAAACAAGAAGAAAGTATGAGTTTTTGATAAAACCTTTGAATATAAACAAAAACAAGATTAGATCTAGTAAAAAGGATGAAGATTATACCCTCTTGAACTTGGTTTTTGATGAAGAAATAGGGCAGATTTTCGTGGCCTCCAAACCCCTATAATACCTTTAATCTAAGCTTGGAACAACCCTTAAATATACCTTGAATTAACCCTTAACAATCTAGCCTAAAACCCTTATTATTAATATGTGTTTATATGAGTTTTTCTTGCCTTTCTTTTTTCTTTTTGGCCGTAGGAAACAAGGAGAAAGGAGGGAGAGAGAAGTTTTCTTGAGAGAATAAGAGAGTGTGTGTGAAGAGTGTGAAGAGTGAAAGTGTGAGTTCCAAGATGTGAAAGAGTGTATGTATATTTTGAAATGGAGTGTGTGGGTGTGAAGGGGGGGCGGCCTCATAAGGGCATGGGAAGGGTTTGTTTGTATTTTTTTTTTTTTTTAAAATTGTGTATATAAGGTGTATATATTTGTTAGGTGTATGTATATGTATTTGTGTATGTATTATAAGGTAAATTGTATTAGTTTGTAGTATAAGTTAATGTTTATTCTAGCATGTGTATATATGTATATATGTCATGTATAGGTGTGTGTATGTACATATTTTTGTATTTTTGATTTGTTACATAATCCTTAATTTATAAGCTTGTATTTATTTTAAGCATATAAATATATACTTGTTGTTATTTAACCACTTTTATGCACATATTAGTTTATAATTATACTTTGAGATGGAAATCTTTATTTTCTTGTCATATTTACTTAAATTGGTTTGATGATTGATTTGTTGGACATTTATAAGAATTTTTTATGGTTATCTCAACTTGTGAGACTTACATTATTACTTAACTAATTTGATTGACCATCGATAAAATTTCGTTCAATGGTACTTTATAATTCACATTTAGAATTGAACAATAGCTTTAGATTGCTAGTTTAGGGCATTATCTACTAGCTTTAAGTATAACTATGGCTTGCGAGATCATAGGCAACATAACTAGCTCATATATAATATTTAAAAAGTAGGGTTGTTACATCTTACCCCCTTAGAAGAATTCCGTCTCGGAATTTGAATTTGCTTAGGGAGTAAGTGCGGATATTTCTCGCGTATAAAGTCCTCGCGCTCCCATGTAAACTCTGGTCCGCGTTTCATATCCCATCTAACTTTAACAATAGGGATCTTGCTCACATCATTCTTTCTAAGCTCATTGATGACATTGCAGAATCTGATGTATACCTCATTCAATGGTTCACCTTTTTGTTTTTTGAATGTTTCATACATGTTCAGTACAGTCGACAACCTGATGGTGTTTGATACATCAGATCCTTCCATCTGCTTCTCCACTTCATCCCATATGTCTTTTCCTGTTTCATAGGAGTCCACATTGCAATAAATGTCATCAGGAAGTGCTTGGTAAAGATAGGCAATTGTACTTTGATCAGCCTCAACTCTATTTTTCTGTTCTGCATTCCAACTCTCTTCAGGTGAAGCTTTTCCATTAACAGGGTTCTTTGGAATTTCAGGACCATCTTTGTATGATTTCCTCAAAAGTTTTCCATTCTTTTGTCTGTCTATCCAGTTCAGAAACCTTTTCTTCCATTGAGGATAAGAACCTCTAAACAAGACAGGAGGTCTTCCTTCAGAACCAAGTGCTAAAGCTTCCCTTGAAGCCATTTCAAATAAATTCCAAAGAGAATTGAAAAAAATTTCTATTTTAACTAGATGCAGAGCTTAGACCTCTGCAAATAGAACAAGTAGAAATTTGAAAAATTTTGATTTTCTTCTCACTTGAAGAATATTAGTGAAAAATGGTTTTGAATTGATTTTCTTGAAACTTTTGATTTGAGAATTTTAAAAACAACTAAATGCCGAGCTTAATCCTCTGCAAATAGTGTAAGTAGCCAAGTTGCAACCCAAGAATTTTGATCAATAATCAATTTCAACCTAAGACCTCTGCAAACAGCACAACTAAGAAAGTCACTTGGTTGAAGAATTCAAATCTACTAATTGCCGAGCAAATATCTCTGCAAATAGTGCAACGAACTTGTACTTAGTTGCACCAACCAAAAACACTTATTTGCCGAGCTTAAACCTCTGCAAACAATACAAGTAGCACCAGTCTCAAATCAAAAATTCTTGGAACAACTATTTGCCGAGCAAAGCTCTGCAAATAGAACAATTAGCACCAATACTTAACAAATTTTCTTGAAATAACTATTTGCCGAGCAATTAGCTCTGCAAATAGAACAAGTAAGATCAAGCCTTAACCAAATTTCTTGAAATACGTATTTGCCGAGCAGTGAGCTCTGCAAATAGTACAAGTAAGATCAAACCAAGCCAACGACCTCTGCAAATACGAGTAATCACTACGTGACAAAATAGTCGATTACTGGTTATCTTCTTCGTTCAGCCAAACCTTCATTTGCAGAACAGACTGTAAATCTTCAATTTCTCCTTCATTTTTGCGAATTAAAGCTCGTATTTTATATCAAAATGATCAGTAAAACTATGTGCACAAATCCTTGAACAAATTCGATGCTAATTTCAACTAGAATTCAAACCCACTCGAACATGCGATTTGCCGAGCTCGAGCAAAAACAACTCAAATGATGAACATATCATATCATAAACATATCATATCATAAACATATCATATCATAAACATATCATATCATAAACATATCATATCATAAACATATCATATCATAAACATATCATATCATAAACATATCATATCATAAACATATCATATCATAAACATATCATATCATAAACATATCATATCATAAACATATCATATCATAAACATATCATATCATAAACATATCATATCATAAACATATCATATCATAAACATATCATATCATAAACATATCATATCATAAACATATCATATCATAAACATATCATATCATAAACATATCATATCATAAACATATCATATCATAAACATATCATATCATAAACATATCATATCATAAACATATCATATCATAAACATATCATATCATAAACATATCATATCATAAACATATCATATCATAAACATATCATATCATAAACATATCATATCATAAACATATCATATCATAAACATATCATATCATAAACATATCATATCATAAACATATCATATCATAAACATATCATATCATAAACATATCATATCATAAACATATCATATCATAAACATATCATATCATAAACATATCATATCATAAACATATCATATCATAAACATATCATATCATAAACATATCATATCATAAACATATCATATCATAAACATATCATATCATAAACATATCATATCATAAACATATCATATCATAAACATATCATATCATAAACATATCATATCATAAACATATCATATCATAAACATATCATATCATAAACATATCATATCATAAACATATCATATCATAAACATATCATATCATAAACATATCATATCATAAACATATCATATCATAAACATAACTACGGGGAAGCATCATAGGCATCGTCATCATTATTCCCCGAGTACCTCCCATATCAACCCAACCACATTATAGGTTATACATTACCGTTATGGAGCTTATAGTTTATGAAACCATTTTCGTTGCACCCTCAGCGTGACAAAAGTAGTGTATCTTACCTCGTAGTAGTATGTGCGCGCAAACAAAGGCTACAAGTGCTTAATAGTAATCCCCCGACACCTATCGTACATTAACATATGAAGTATAAGTCATTAGGGACATTAAATGGACTTTCGTACGACTTTAGGACTCATAGAATCCGTCGAACTCGACCTTCACTCACTAATTCAACCTTTCAGGAAACTTGACCTCAAAATCATCCTTTAAACTCATTACCATTAGAAAATAGACTCTCTCACGATTCTAGGGATAGCTTATTTGTCAAAACGGAGTTACGGTTCAAAAGATATGGCCATTTGAAAAATCAAACGAATTTAGCTTCCAGAAAACGAACTTAGCTTCCAGAAAACGAACTTAGCTTCAACTACGAAAACGTAGTTGGTGAGTGCATAGGTTTTTAAGTACATTCCGTTACGTATCCATTTCAAAGAGTTGGGAAATCCATGGTGAATTATAAAGTTCTCATTTGTCACATTTATCGAGAGAGGAAAACATATCAATCGATTTATCATTTATCATACCAAAACCATTTGGTCATCAATACTTCAATATTGCCAAGTTCAACAACTTTCAATATTCCATACAAGGTCCAATACCCAAACCGTATGTTCAATCAATAATTTCCATCCATAATATAATATCAATACCTCTTGGTCAATGGTAAGACTACCATGACATAATTTGATGAGATTGTTCTTGAGCCACTACTAAGACTGGTTATGTCCCAATAATCAATATATAATGTCCCAAATGATAAGATAATGATAAGCACATGCTGTCAATCACGTGCATAAAGATAACCAAGGTCGTGCCATGGAGACGCCCATAAATATATAGTAGTTAGAGCACCGCGAGGCCAGACTGGCGATGAAGGTGGCCACCAAGGCAGACCAAACACCCCACCGTTACCTATAATAGTGGATGAGGGGACAAGTCCTAGTTGCGCAACCCTCTAACTACAGGCCTCAAATGAGTTAATAGTAGTGTACAGGGGACCACCGTTTGACAGTACTCAAGCTCATCATATAACATATAACACGTTGAACATACAATATAATTCCCATATCATTATCATTGTTTCAAAGAATCATTTCATAATAGAAAGTCATTTTAATTAATCATGCTTTTCACCCCGCAAGTAAAACATATAAAAGAGTTTGAAAGGGGGCTATGACTCACCTTGACATGCCGCATATTATATTCACTTATCCAAAATGGGTACTTCCCATCTATCGCTTCCTTGATCATATATCCGTCATACTCCTCAATCACATTCCAAGCCAAGACTATCCCTACGATAGGACTAATATACGTAAGTTCCTATCTTAAGCCATCACTAAGAAATGTCACTTTCGTTATGTTGTCATAAATTTTGGGATCCAAGTATATTGTTAATATTTGCATCTTTTTGGTTGTAGAGATTGTTGGTGTAAAAAGGTCACTTTCATTATACATGTAGTTATAAGTTGTTAGAATTTCGGTAGCTTGCCTTTGATTATCATGGTTCCCATTGTGTGCCTTGCTTGATTATAATATTTGACATTAGTAACTTCATAATATTAATATTTATGAATACTTTCTGATTTAAAACTATTTATTTAATTTAATATTATTTAATTAATTATTTATTCATTTTCTTGATTTATTTATCTATTTATTTATTTATTTTTGCATGCTTATGTTACTTGTTATGTTATTTTTTTGATTGATTTTGATGCATTGATTTATTTATTTATTTATTTATTTATTTATTTATTTATTTATTTATTTATTTATTTATTTATTTATTTATTTATTTATTTATTTATTTATTTATTTATTTATTTATTTATTTATTTATTTATTTATTTATTTATTTATTTATTTATTTATTTATTTATTTATTTATTTATTTATTTATTTATTTATTTATTTATTTATTTATTTATTTATTTATTTATTTATTTATTTATTTATTTATTTATTTATTTTTTACTTTCATCATTGGTTGTGATTATTTAACCAATTTCATGATTTATATATTTATTTATTTATTTATTTACCTTTTTAATTATCATTTAAATTCAATAATTAATAGAAATTCTTAGAAATCACCACACAACTTTTTGGCTAAAAATCCCAGGACTTTTAGGCAACTTTTATCATGGGAAAAATCATATCAATTCAACCTCTCTTGTGTCTTTCTTATTTTGAGGGTTTTATGATTAAAAATCGTTTACCGAAATGGTGATTTTAGCCTCATTTCTCAAGCAATTAAAGTGCTTCAAAATGGATTTTCATCCTTATTCCATTATTTACAGAATGTTCATTATATTTTGGTGTCTTAAGTCGTGCTCGTGGTGGTGGTGTGATATTTGCAAATTAAAGCTTTCGGTTAGTGCTTATATGAACCGAATTAGTGATTTGTAGGCTTGTCTTTGCCATTTAATAACCAAGTTAAGTTTTATAACTTTTATTTGACATATTCTCAGTAGGTCTATAATACTTTTTGTTACTAGATTGTTGGAGTTGGTTAAAGTTGCAATCTAGTGACTTTTAGCTTATTTTATTGTGGAGAACTTTTACTTGGAATTTTCTGTTTTAACACTTATTTTCCAAAAATGTTGAGTAGTCATTTTTGGTTAAGTTGAATTATTTGGACGTTGGTGATTTTTATACAGAGACATATATGTGTCCTATATTTATGTGAATTTTTGCCAAATTTTCAGACATTGTTTACTACCTCTAAAAATTACAAAACCAAAGTTGGTCAGAAAGCTTGCTGCTGTGCGACTCAATATATTTTATAAAAGATTTCGATGATGAACATTTAAGAAAAATCCCCCAATTTTATTTTACATTAGGACACTTTGAACTCAGTTCACACCAGGTTTAAACTTCTGAAACCTATGAGTTAAGAAATAAAAAATCGTCAAAGTTGACTCAACATTAAGACAAAAATCCAGTTTTGACCACTTTTGGTAGAAAAATCATATCGTTGGTTTGGTTTAGTGTTTTTGAGTGATTCCAGTTGGAGGTTAAACTTAACTCTTTTATCTACAACTTTTATTTTGAAAGTTTTGCTTGAAACGGCCCTCACATGCCCAGTTTATCCGTCCAAAGACAGAAGAATAATTCTGTCAGAAGCATTTGGGTCCAAACAACACACCAATGACCATCCTTGCTTTATTAACACTTGAGTTCATCATTTACAAGATTAATACTTTATTTTTATACCTCTTAACATCAAATTTCCAGATTATTATACCTCTTTTAACATATTTTTCACTTAATACAAGTCCATCCATCTCATAATCCAACAACAAGATTCAACTTTCTTAGATCTAACATGCATTCATTCAAATCAACACTTTTCAATACCAATCTTTATAGATCTAACTTTCAACAACATAAAAACATCTTTTTAATGAAAAATCTCAGAAATATATTCTTCAAAATATACAAAAACATATAGATCTATAAAAAGGAAAATCACTTTAAAAGCTACTAATCTATAACAACACTTTTGGGTCTTAAACTTGTTGAATCCTTGGATCTTTCTCATAGATTTCGACATGCATATGCATGAGGAGAAAGATCCTATCAACCTTGCCTTCATCAAGTGTATAACACAAAGAAACAAGAAGAAAACATAAACTTTTGATAAAACCTTTGGAAAATAAGCAAGAACAAAATAGATCTAGTAAAGAGATAAAGTTTTATACCCTTGATGAACTTGGTTTGAAGATGGAAAAAGTGCAGAATTTTCGTGACCTTGAGAGGCCCAAATAACCCTCCCTTTGCTTGAAAAACACCCTTAAACCTTAGCTTGATTCAACCCTTACTTACTCTAGATTACTCTAGTATAAACCCTTATTATTGTTATTGCTTATATTAGATTTAGTCTTGTTTTTCTCCTTGTTTTGTTGTTGGCCGAATTGTAGAGAGAAAAAGAAGAGAGGAAGAGTCTTGAGAGTGAAAGATGTATTTGTGTGTGTGTAAGAGAGTTGGAGAGTTACAAGAAAAGTGTAAGTGAAATGTTTAAGTGTGTGTGAAGGGGGGGGGGGGGGGGGCGGCCAAGACATAAAGATAGGGTTTCTCATTTTCCTTTTTTTTTTATATATTTATTAAGTGTGTGTATATATGTATAGGTTAAGTGTATATATGTTTTAAGTGGGTATTTGTTTTGTAAGAGTAATATAATGTTTATATGTAAGTATAATTAGTTGTTTTGTGTTTCAAGTATATATATATATGTATATGTATGTATTTACATACTCTTGTGTTTTTAATTTAGCTACTTAAATCATTTTATGTACATTTTGTATTTGTATTAGACATATACATATGCTTATTATTATTCAAGCATTTTTATGTACATTTTGTATTTGTATTAGACATATACATATGCTTATTATTATTCAAGCATTTTTATGTACATATTAGTTTATAAATATGCTTTGAGATAGAAATCTTTATTCTCATGTCATGTTTACTTAAATTGGTTTGGTGATTGATTTGTTGGACATTTATAAGAATTTTGATTGATATCTCATCTTGTGAGACTCACTTTATTATTTATATGACTTAACTCCTCGAAATAAAGTTTTTGGTTCGTTGACCTTTTGTCAAGTTCATTTAGAACTAGTTTTTAGCTTGAGATTGTGTTGCATGATTATAGTTATTATTCATGGCATTTATAAGATAGCTAGTCACCTACAATACTTCATTGAACTAGAGGGCAATTATCACCATGCCGAAATGTCTAGAAGGCCAATTCTCTTAATATACCTCTAGGGATAGATACCTAGATAAGTCTAAGTAAATTGTCCTAGTCGAAAATTGAGGGTTGTTACAGTGGGTGACCCTATATATAAGCATCTGGGACTCGAAGAAAGTAGAATCCTCTTAAGTGTATGTACGTATAGTTTGGTTCGAATTGTGAGTGTTGGTTTATGATTGACGAATTGTGATTGTTGGGTTATGACAGACGATTTGTGATTGATGCATATACGATTGATTGTAAGCATGCATACGTAGTTATATAACCCCTCGGTTGAGGAGTCAAACATCCAATTGTATCGATGTATACACTTAATCTGATGGATGTTGGTGACATGACTCCGAGTATATAGATATATATATCTCGATGATTTTGAGATACAGCCTTGTTCATTGCGATGACAGGCGGGTATCGTTGCATAGGTGACTTGAAGCTCACACATACGACATGCATTATGACTTATTATGCATTTAACACTTACATTGATATTTATATCATTTGTGCACTCCTATTACACGCTTACTCGTTTTGTGTAATCTTGTTGTTGGATGTTATTGTGTTACTTAGAGGTTCACTGTAAGTCATGTCTAGCCTCTATTCGTATATTGTGATTATTGACGATGGTTCCTTATGGACCATTACTACGAACTCACCAACCTTGTGTTGACTATGCTTAGTACACTTTTCAGGTAATCAGGTTAACCCCGGACGTGGAGTTTAGTTGCTTGCTTGCTGTTAAACCCGGGCTTTGGACTTTATAGATCAAGGATTCATTGGCCCTCTCTTGTTGCATTATACTTAGGATCGTGTGGCATCTTCTGGATGTTCTTTTGTAAACTTTGATAGTTATTTGCTCCTTATGTATTTTGGTACTTGTTTCGTATTGTATGGATTCACTGAATCTTTAATTGCATTTAGTTCTTGTTCTATTGTAATTCCACCTTGCGCTGTATGATTTCCGTGATATTTCGAGCCTCGGCTTGGGGTGTTACAATTTTCTCTTCTGAGGCCTTCACAGCTGTCATAGACTCACTCTCAGATCTCACTATCTCAGCAACTTTCTTGACATTCTGCTTAACAATCTCAGATGCTTTTTCTTCACTTGTATACACAGCATAGTCAATAGTTTCAACAACTTCATTTACAACATGCGCATAGTCATCATAAATCTCAACTAAATAGGCATGATTTGAAGTATCCTCTGATTGTGTATCCCATTGATAAGTACCATCTGGATTTTGAACAAGAACAGCCTTTGACTCCAAAAGCTGAGGAGAACCTGAATGTTTAGGAGAAACAGGTAATGTAATCATTGCTCGAGTCTTCTGATAATTGGGTGGAGTAATACCGCCTTGCTTGTAGTTTTGTCTACCTGCAACAGTATTATCCGTTTTCTTCGTACGTTGGCACTCTCTAGCGAAATGACCAAATCCATCGCAATTATAGCACTTCACCTTAAATTTGTCAAAACCTTTAGTACCACTAACCAAAAATCTTCTAGTTCTCTGAGTGAACCTCCTGACCTTAATGGTTAACATAGCTAGCTGCCATTGTAGATCCATTTCTTCTAGGTCATCAGGGTCTATCTGATTGTAGTCTTCATCAATCAATGCAGGATCAGTAACCTTTCCATTAATATAAGCTTCATGAGCAGAACAGAAAGCAAAATAGAGATTCATTCTACCCTCTGCAGCACTCATACTCATTGGCATGGAATGAAACGATTGAGTATTGCTCTTGACAGTAGTAGTAGCATTGTCATAAGCAACATAACCTGCAAGTCCATCTGCATCAACTATTGGTGTAGGTTCAGCACCACTTAGAAATGCATTAGTTCCTGAGCTAGTACTTGCAATATGAACTGAAGAAGCATGATACAAAGTCGGATCTTGAGTAAAATCAGAATGAGTATCTTTGATTCTTCTCTTCATTTCTCTATTTTTCAACTTTGAGACAACAGTTTCAAAATCCCATGAACTAATTCCTTGTCATCTTGAAGATGATGAACATAACTCAGTCTATGGGTAAACAACTTGAAAGTATGATAACTCAGTTGTCAGATGACTGAATTGAGCAATAATCTCATCTAGAGATTCTCCTTTCAAGCCATTGAAAGCTTCATACTGACGTTTAAGAAGCTTAATACGATTTCTCTTCAAAGTAGCATCACCCTCATGGTACTTTTCTAGGGCATCCCATAACTCCTTTGAAGTAGCATACTTCTTGAACATATGTACACTCTCTTGAGGTAGGGCCATTGTTAGAGTTGACAATGCCTTTCCTTCAATAACGTATTTCTTTTTCCCATCATCTGGCATGTCAGTGTAGGTGTACCTTCCTATCACACCATTTTTCTCATAATTCGGCCAGTCGAAACCTTGAGTTATCACAACCCACATATCAATATCATTGAGATGAATGTAATCTTCAAAACGTCTCTTCCACATCCAATAATTTTCCATACGGAAAAGCTTTAGAGGTGTATTACCACGACCGACTTCATGGTCATGCATAATAAGTTGATTGAGAAGTGCATCATTAGGAGTGTTTAAAGCAGCTGGTACATTAGTCATTTTGAGTCTTTTAGATGTAAATTAAACAAAATGAAATACTATATCAATATGCTTCACGCGAAGGGGGCACGAATCAAACACACGAAGGGTGCACGAAGAGCACTTCATGCTGACATGGCACGGGGTGACACACGAGGTCACAGTCGTTCTGACGTAAGCACAATAAGAAGATCAGCTCGTGCTAACGTAAGCACGAGATCGCGCGAAGACGAACACGAATTCACAAGAAAACTTGAATTTCGAATTGAACTCCACTGCGCCGCAGTGGGAGGACTCATTCCCCACTGCGCCGCAGTGGGAGGACTCATTCCCCACTGCGCCGCAGTGGGAGGACTCATTCCCCACTGCGCCGCAGTGGGAGGACTCATTCCCCACTGCGCCGCAGTGGGAGGACTCATTCCCCACTGCGCCGCAGTGGGAGGACTCATTCCCCACTGCGCCGCAGTGGGAGGACTCATTCCCCACTGCGCCGCAGTGGGAGGACTCATTCCCCACTGCGCCGCAGTGGGAGGACTCATTCCCCACTGCGCCGCAGTGGGAGGACTCATTCCCCACTGCGCCGCAGTGGGAGGACTCATTCCCCACTGCGCCGCAGTGGGAGGACTCATTCCCCACTGCGCCGCAGTGGGAGGACTCATTCCCCACTGCGCCGCAGTGGGAGGACTCATTCCCCACTGCGCCGCAGTGGGAGGACTCATTCCCCACTGCGCCGCAGTGGGAGGACTCATTCCCCACTGCGCCGCAGTGGGAGGACTCATTCCCCACTGCGCCGCAGTGGGAGGACTCATTCCCCACTGCGCCGCAGTGGGAGGACTCATTCCCCACTGCGCCGCAGTGGGAGGACTCATTCCCCACTGCGCCGCAGTGGGAGGACTCATTCCCCACTGCGCCGCAGTGGGAGGACTCATTCCCCACTGCGCCGCAGTGGGAGGACTCATTCCCCACTGCGCCGCAGTGGGAGGACTCATTCCCCACTGCGCCGCAGTGGGAGGACTCATTCCCCACTGCGCCGCAGTGGGAGGACTCATTCCCCACTGCGCCGCAGTGGGAGGACTCATTCCCCACTGCGCCGCAGTGGGAGGACTCATTCCCCACTGCGCCGCAGTGGGAGGACTCATTCCCCACTGCGCCGCAGTGGGAGGACTCATTCCCCACTGCGCCGCAGTGGGAGGACTATTCCCCACTGCGCCGCAGTGGGAGGACTCATTCCCCACTGCGCCGCAGTGGGAGGACTCATTCCCCACTGCGCCGCAGTGGGAGGCTCATTCCCACTGCGCCGCAGTGGGAGGACTCATTCCCCACTGCGCCGCAGTGGGAGGACTCATTCCCCACTGCGCCGCAGTGGGAGGACTCATTCCCCACTGCGCCGCAGTGGGAGGACTCATTCCCCACTGCGCCGCAGTGGGAGGACTCATTCCCCACTGCGCCGCAGTGGGAGGACTCATTCCCCACTGCGCCGCAGTGGGAGGACTCATTCCCCACTGCGCCGCAGTGGGAGGACTCATTCCCCACTGCGCCGCAGTGGGAGGACTCATTCCCCACTGCGCCGCAGTGGGAGGACTCATTCCCCACTGCGCCGCAGTGGGAGGACTCATTCCCCACTGCGCCGCAGTGGGAGGACTCATTCCCCACTGCGCCGCAGTGGGAGGACTCATTCCCCACTGCGCCGCAGTGGGAGGACTCATTCCCCACTGCGCCGCAGTGGGAGGACTCATTCCCCACTGCGCCGCAGTGGGAGGACTCATTCCCCACTGCGCCGCAGTGGGAGGACTCATTCCCCACTGCGCCGCAGTGGGAGGACTCATTCCCCACTGCGCCGCAGTGGGAGGACTCATTCCCCACTGCGCCGCAGTGGGAGGACTCATTCCCCACTGCGCCGCAGTGGGAGGACTCATTCCCCACTGCGCCGCAGTGGGAGGACTCATTCCCCACTGCGCCGCAGTGGGAGGACTCATTCCCCACTGCGCCGCAGTGGGAGGACTCATTCCCCACTGCGCCGCAGTGGGAGGACTCATTCCCCACTGCGCCGCAGTGGGAGGACTCATTCCCCACTGCGCCGCAGTGGGAGGACTCATTCCCCACTGCGCCGCAGTGGGAGGACTCATTCCCCACTGCGCCGCAGTGGGAGGACTCATTCCCCACTGCGCCGCAGTGGGAGGACTCATTCCCCACTGCGCCGCAGTGGGAGGACTCATTCCCCACTGCGCCGCAGTGGGAGGACTCATTCCCCACTGCGCCGCAGTGGGAGGACTCATTCCCCACTGCGCCGCAGTGGGAGGACTCATTCCCCACTGCGCCGCAGTGGGAGGACTCATTCCCCACTGCGCCGCAGTGGGAGGACTCATTCCCCACTGCGCCGCAGTGGGAGGACTCATTCCCCACTGCGCCGCAGTGGGAGGACTCATTCCCCACTGCGCCGCAGTGGGAGGACTCATTCCCCACTGCGCCGCAGTGGGAGGACTCATTCCCCACTGCGCCGCAGTGGGAGGACTCATTCCCCACTGCGCCGCAGTGGGAGGACTCATTCCCCACTGCGCCGCAGTGGGAGGACTCATTCCCCACTGCGCCGCAGTGGGAGGACTCATTCCCCACTGCGCCGCAGTGGGAGGACTCATTCCCCACTGCGCCGCAGTGGGAGGACTCATAGCACTGCGCCGCAGTGGGAGGACTCATTCCCCACTGCGCCGCAGTCAATGGGTGCCAAAGCCACAACTTTCCAGTGGATTCACACTGCGCCGCAGTCACGGGTGCCAAAGCCACAACTTTCCAGTGGATTCACACTGCGCCGCAGTCATGGGTGCCAAAGCCACAACTTTCCAGTGGATTCACACTGCGCCGCAGTCATGGGTGCCAAAGCCACAACTTTCAAGTTAACACTGCGCCGCAGTGGGAGGACTCATTCCCCACTGCGCCGCAGTCAATGGGTGCCAAAGCCACAACTTTCCAGTGGATTCACACTGCGCCGCAGTCAATGGGTGCCAAAGCCACAACTTTCCAGTGGATTCACACTGCGCCGCAGTGGGAGGACTCATTCCCCACTGCGCCGCAGTCAATGGGTGCCAAAGCCACAACTTTCCAGTGGATTCACACTGCGCCGCAGTGGGAGGACTCATTCCCCACTGCGCCGCAGTCAATGGGTGCCAAAGCCACAACTTTCCAGTGGATTCACACTGCGCCGCAGTCACTGGGTGCCAAAGCCACAACTTTCCAGTAGATTCACACTGCGCCGCAGTCATGGGTGCCAAAGCCACAACTTTCCAGTGGATTAGCACTGCGCCGCAGTGGGAGGACTCATTCCCCACTGCGCCGCAGTCAATGGGTGCCAAAGCCACAACTTTCCAGTGGATTCACACTGCGCCGCAGTGGGAGGACTCATTCCCCACTGCGCCGCAGTCAATGGGTGCCAAAGCCACAACTTTCCAGTGGATTCACACTGCGCCGCAGTCAATGGGTGCCAAAGCCACAACTTTCCAGTGGATTCACACTGCGCCGCAGTGGGAGGACTCATTCCCCACTGCGCCGCAGTCAATGGGTGCCAAAGCCACAACTTTCCAGTGGATTCACACTGCGCCGCAGTCACTGGGTGCCAAAGCCACAACTTTCCAGTAGATTCACACTGCGCCGCAGTCATGGGTGCCAAAGCCACAACTTTCCAGTGGATTCACACTGCGCCGCAGTCATGGGTGCCAAAGCCACAACTTTCAAGTTAACACTGCGCCGCAGTGGGAGGACTCATTCCCCACTGCGCCGCAGTCAATGGGTGCCAAAGCCACAACTTTCCAGTGGATTCACACTGCGCCGCAGTCAATGGGTGCCAAAGCCACAACTTTCCAGTGGATTCACACTGCGCCGCAGTGGGAGGACTCATTCCCCACTGCGCCGCAGTCAATGGGTGCCAAAGCCACAACTTTCCAGTGGATTCACACTGCGCCGCAGTCACTGGGTGCCAAAGCCACAACTTTCCAGTAGATTCACACTGCGCCGCAGTCATGGGTGCCAAAGCCACAACTTTCCAGTGGATTAGCACTGCGCCGCAGTGGGAGGACTCATTCCCCACTGCGCCGCAGTCAATGGGTGCCAAAGCCACAACTTTCCAGTGGATTCACACTGCGCCGCAGTGGGAGGACTCATTCCCCACTGCGCCGCAGTCAATGGGTGCCAAAGCCACAACTTTCCAGTGGATTCACACTGCGCCGCAGTGGGAGGACTCATTCCCCACTGCGCCGCAGTCAATGGGTGCCAAAGCCACAACTTTCCAGTGGATTCACACTGCGCCGCAGTGGGGGTGTACCAGCTCCACTGCGCCGCAGTCAATGGGTGCCAAAGCCACAACTTTCCAGTGGATTCACACTGCGCCGCAGTCAATGGGTGCCAAAGCCACAACTTTCCAGTGGATTCACACTGCGCCGCAGTGGGAGGACTCATTCCCCACTGCGCCGCAGTCAATGGGTGCCAAAGCCACAACTTTCCAGTGGATTCACACTGCGCCGCAGTGGGAGGACTCATTCCCCACTGCGCCGCAGTCAATGGGTGCCAAAGCCACAACTTTCCAGTGGATTCACACTGCGCCGCAGTGGGGGTGTACCAGCTCCACTGCGCCGCAGTCACTGGTCGAGAAGAAGCCAATGCTTTCCAGAGATTTAACACTGCGCCGCAGTGGGAGGACTCATTCCCCACTGCGCCGCAGTGGGAGGACTCATTCCCCACTGCGCCGCAGTCACCCTAGTTCAGAATTCCAGGGGTTTTCCACTTCGCCGCAGTGGGAGCGCACCATGCCCACTGCGCCGCAGTGGGAGGCTCATTCCCCACTGCGCCGCAGTGAGGACTCATTCCACTTCGCCGCAGTGGGAGCGCACCATGCCCACTGCTGCGCAGTGAGTGCACGGGGAGATCAGGGCTACAGCCCCTTTGCATCAAATTGGGGGGAGATATAAAAAGAAAAAGAACCCTAATTTCCATTTTATCAAGTTTTTCTTTCTAGGAGCTGTTCTACCACGAGTCTTTGACGGATCATCGCAGACATTTGATTCATTGAAGATTCAAGAACATTCATCTAGATCGTATCTAATTTTCTGTCGTGCAATTTATATTCAACGATCATTGGTATAATATGTTTTCTTTCAATTTCTTTATTGCAATTCAATTTAGTATGATTGGCTAGATTTCTAATCATCCACTTTGATGAAACTTGACGAATGATATGATTGCAATATTTTAATTCAAGAGTTGATTCAATTATCATTGTGTCGTGATCTTTATCAATTAATTCCTCACGATTTATTCTTTTGATGTTAATGGTTTATGTGTTCATCGTTAGTGGTACTAGGTGAATACGTTTATCGTGTCAATTCGATTGTCTATGGTCGTTTGTCACCGGTTCATGGTATGACGGTGAATGTCAAATCTATAATAGGAGTTAATTGGTGAACGTGTTTAGAAACGGTTGGTGGTACCACGTTTTCCTTCACATAGGCATAATTGGTAATCGGATAATCAAGCAAACTAATTGTTGGGGAGATTTTCTAGGCATTGGTGGTACTGGCTTGGGTAATTTATCTAGCAACTTAGGTGTTTGGGTTATTTGTGAGCGGTTGGTGGTACCACGCGAGCATTTTATCCTTTCACGATTATCTTGTCAACTCTAAATAATTTGAACTTTATCGCGTGCAATCATAACTGAAGTCAAGTGGATTCGAAGTGGGTGATCTTTATTCATATTGTTTGGACTTTCTTTACTTTTCAATTTCTTTAATTTCATATTGTCAAGGTGAGGTAGCAATTCGGCTACGGTTCCATCCTTATTCCCAAACCGCTTTAGCTGACAACTATTTCAAAACCATTCCCCGTGTTCGTTCCTGGACTTACCTTCTAGCTATACTATATACGAACGGGTCCACTGCCCGCAAGTGTGTAGTAGTCAGTTTTAGGGTGTTTCTGGTTTTAATTTTTAAACTCGATTTTACACATCAAGTTTTTGGCGCCGCTGCCGGGGAGTGTGTGCCGATTTAGTTGTTAATTTAGTGGTTTGATCCTTTCTCACGCGTGAGGAAGTTACTTGTTTATTAGTTTAGTTTTCTTTCTTATCACAGGTGCATTTGACGTGTTTGTGTTAGTTGTGTGTTTGCAGGTATTGTTTTAGTTGATGAACTTGCGTTCTTCGGGTCTCCCTTTGAATAGTCCTTTGTCTACTCCGAGAAGACCAAGAGGGCGTAGGTTTAACTTCACTGAACCCACAACACCAATACCGACACCATTTTCACCTATAGCCAAACCCACTCCTGATTCGGATGAGGAAGGGTTCTTTTTGGACGAGTTTTTCAATTTAGAAGTAAAGCAAGAGGAAATGGGGGATGAACAACCAAGGGATCCAAATGACACTCGCTATGGCAAGAGGGTCCGTACAATCCCAACGGGACGTGGTTCCGCCATTAGACCTCCAACCATTGATCACACTTTCGCTTTAAAAGGAAACCATCTAAAAAGCATAGAAGAGCATCAATTTGATGGGAAACGGAAATGGGATCCTTACTAACACTTGGATAGGTTCGAAAAGTTGGCTCGGCTATACCAATATGGGAAAAACCAAATGAATGCCGTGAAACTTGAGACATTTCCCATGTCAATCATAGGAGAAGCACTTGATTGGTTCAATGATCTTCCAGAAAATTCTATTACTACTTGGAACCAATTCAAGGAGGCTTTCATTGGTGAGTTTTATTCACTTAGAACTCAAAGAAGGTTGGAGAACATGATTAGATCTTTTGAACAAGATGATGGAGAAGATGTTGTTGAGGCTTGGATTCGTTTCAAGGAAATGTTGAGAAATTGTCCGGGGCACGATTTGACTAGGGAGAAATATGTGGAGCTTTTCTTTGATGGGTTGGATAAAAAGTCTAAACGAGAATTGGGATATGCTTTCGGGGGTAGTTTCAATAACATTACACCCAATGAAGGCTGTTAGGTCGGAAATCGACCAAGTATAATTTGTTCAGAAATAGCTTGAAGTTCAGTGAAAACGTTTGTACAGAATTCTGAGCCATATCAGAATTACTTCACTGAAGCTTCACTTGCCAGTCTGGTTTAGTTAATCATCTATATTTGGGACTAACAAAGGCTATCGAATCTTGGAAGACATGGCGAAGGATAGCTGAACTTTGGATGATGAAAGGTTTTTGAAGAATGAGAAAAATATGAAGAGAGGTACTAACCAAGGGAGAGTTGCTAAGGTTGAAGCTAGCAATGACCCAGGGGTTGTTGGAGAGATTAGGGCGCTATCTGGGTGCATGGAAAAGGGGTTTGCTGCTCAAGAGAGTCGATTTGGAGCAATTGAGAGGGATGTTAAGGTAGTAGCCGATGGGTGCGATCATTGTGGTGATATGCACTATTCTGATGAGTGTCCAAATCGGGCACCCGAAGATGTGAATTATGTTCAAAATCAGCCCCAAGGGAATTTCTACCGCAACACCGGTTTCCAGAACCGGCCTTCAGGTAATACTTCTTATAACTCTTCTTTTCAGTCTAATAATTCTCGTTTTTCAGGAAATAGGTGGCAAAGAGATAATTATCAGAATCAGCCACAACAGCAGACTCAACAAGGACAAGGAATTATGGTTTAATTCCTTAAATGCTCACAACCACTTTTGTACGATCTTGTCCATGTCATCATGAACTTGGTCTATAAATATAAAGTCTTCTCACAACTTGCAAAGTGCTTGAAACCTTTGCATTGCAACTTGTGAGATATACTCTAAGTAATCCTTACGAGTATTTCTAAGTTATTAGATCACTTGTATTTCTAGGTTGTTTAGATATTTACACTTGAGTGTTTATCTTTGTTCCGCAACAACCTTTGTATTTGTTTATATATCAATAAATCAAATACCTTGAAAAATACATTGTGTCTCAATGCTACATACTTGATTATACTTATATATATCTTTATATAGTTTCTGCCATTTAGTTCTTGCATTTTACTTTAAGTCAATTGTTTCTTGTTATCCATATCTGGATCGTAAACTGAACTTGTCCATCAAGATCAGTTGTACTTGCCAGTCGGGTTTAGTTAATCATCTATATTTGGGACTAACAATTGGTATCAGAGCAGCAAGGTTGAATTATATCAATTCTTTAACCTTTGATCTGCATAGATGGCTGACTTTCAACAAGAACGTCCTGACCCTAATAACACTACACCACCTACTCCACCCCCTATCATCAACAACAATATACCATCGCATAATGTACACGTACACTTTCCAAATAATCCTGTTCCCAAGTTTGATGGGAAACGGAAATGGGATCCTTACTAACACTTGGATAGGTTCGAAAAGTTGGCTCGGCTATACCAATATGGGAAAAACCAAATGAATGCCGTGAAACTTGAGACATTTCCCATGTCAATCATAGGAGAAGCACTTGATTGGTTCAATGATCTTCCAGAAAATTCTATTACTACTTGGAACCAACTCAAGGAGGCTTTCATTGGTGAGTTTTATTCACTTAGAACTCAAAGAAGGTTGGAGAACATGATTAGATCTTTTGAACAAGATGATGGAGAAGATGTTGTTGAGGCTTGGATTCGTTTCAAGGAAATGTTGAGAAATTGTCCGGGGCACGATTTGACTAGGGAGAAATATGTGGAGCTTTTCTTTGATGGGTTGGATAAAAAGTCTAAACGAGAATTGGGATATGCTTTCGGGGGTAGTTTCAATAACATTACACCCAATGAAGGCTGTTAGGTCGGAAATCGACCAAGTATAATTTGTTCAGAAATAGCTTGAAGTTCAGTGAAAACTTTCAAACATGGAAAGCATGCATGCTAAAGTATATTGCTGGTGTTGAAAGACATTTGCCCAATATCTTAAAAGAAGGACCCTTTGTCCCCATGAATGCTTCTACTGTTGTCAGAAATACCGATGGGACTCCTAGGCAGTCACCTAAGGAGAAGGATCATTGGTCTGAGGAAGATCATAGACTTGTAGACCTTGACACTAAGTTACAAAATATGATTTTATATGCAGTTCCTGAAACCCTTATGCCCACTCTTGTTTTACTTGAAAATTCCAAATTAATGTGGGAGGAACTAATGACACAGTTTGAAGGCACAAATGAGACAATTGTCACAAGAAAAGTTGCTTTAAACAAAAGATATGAGTCTTTCTTTGCTGTCCCTGGGAAACTTTAACTCAAACTTACATCAGATTTACAAATCTGGTAAATCAACTGAAAGCCCTGGGTGTAACCAAAGATAAAGAAATTCTGTTGGAAAAATTTTGTGACATTTTACCTTCTAAATGGGAAAATTTAATCTTGGTTTTGAGACAAGGCAAAACTTTGCACAGTCACACTCTTGCTTCCCTTTATGGAGCCTTCAGATATACTGAAGAGAACAAAGCTGAGAGAGCTTTGGCTGAGCAGGATGCCAAGAATCATGTTTCTACCAGTTCTGGTATGGTTCAGTATTCTGAACCACATAGTACTGCTCTACTATCTTCTGAGAGTGACATTTCTGACTCGATGAAGAAGATGGTTTCTGAAATGTTAAAAACTGGTGTCTCTGGTAATGTTACTCATGATTGTAATGAGGATAGACAATGATGATCTGGTTGCCATGCTGGCTAAAACGTTCAATCGTTTTAAGGCCAAATCAAATCGATCTGGCAAACCTTTTACTTCCAGCGCTTCTATTGACAAGTCTAATCTTGAATGCTTTAAATGTGGCAAGAAAGGACATTTCATGAAGGAATGCAGATCTAGTCAACCATCATCATCACAATCTGCTCCTAACCATTCTATTTTTCAGAAATCTGATGACAGCTATAAGGCCAAATACAAGAAGTTAAAGGTACATATGGCTCTTCTGGCACAAGACAACTCAAGCAACAGTTGTATGATTGCCAAAACTGAAAAATGGGAAGAATCTGATGAATCATCTGATGATGAAGAAGAAGTTAGGGACATGTATTTCATGGCACAAGAAGATCAAGGTCATTTGGTCAAATCCGATGTTGAATCTGGTCGCTGGGTGGATATTGTAATGAAAAAGGTCAGTAATTTTGGCTTTGAAAAGAATGAGGAACACAAACTAGACCTTTTGGTTCTTTTAGAGGCTGACATCTCATTTGTTGAGACAGTGCGTTCAGAAAGCCTAAAAATGTTTGAAAATAATGCTTCTGAACTAAACGCCAGTCATGCCAGACTGAAAGAACTGAAAGATGTTCATTTGGCTCTAAAAAGTTATCAGTCTATGGTTGCAACTTTAGAATTGGAAAAGGAAGAATTAAAATCCATCCTTGAAAAAGAACAAGCAATTATTAAATCTTGGATGAAAGCACCAAGGCCAGATGCTGCAATTAAAAATACTTTTGCATCACAAAGAGCAGCATATGAGTCTGGTGATCTTCATTTGGCATCCATAATCACTGATTTAGATGCACTTCCAAAGGAAATAAAGCCAGAAATCATTTTTCCTAAAGTTGGCAAGCAGAAAACTGTAACTAATAAAGCCCAGGAACAATCTGAGGGTAAATCTGAAACAGCTTAGACAACTGTTTCAGAAAGGAAGGCTAAATCCAAAAAGCCATCCCCTCAGACTTCATCTAAGGTTCCTAAAGACCTAAAGAAGAAGAAAAATTCTCCCCTACTGAGCCATCTACCTCAGATTCAGGTAAGGCTCAGGTGTCTAATGAAGAATCAATTTTGTTAAGGTTAGAAAGTCAATTTCAACTATTGGCTAGACAAGTGCAGAGTTGTAATGCACGTTTAAAAAATGTTGAAACTCCTTCTCTTCAACCTAAACAAAATACAAAACCTTTTTCTAAGCAAATCAAGCAGAAATCTGAAAAGAAAAAGGTTGAAAACCCCATCAAACCAACTATTTTTGTGTCATCTGAAATAATGACTGAAATCCCCTTTGATCCTTCTGTTCCTTATGAACCAAAGAAATCTGAGACTGCTAACGGAGAGTCTAGTGAACCCATCCAAAGATGGGTTCCCAAAAAGAACTAATCTTTGTTTGTGTGCAGGGAGACCGAAAGAAGAATATATGGTTTCTGGACAGTGCTGCTGGCCAAACCATGACTGGTTATCAGACCCTGCTAGAGGAATATAGGGTGCAAGAGGGACCCTCAATAGTTTTTGGAAATGATGGTAATGGAAAAACTGAGGGATATGGTGTGGTGAATAATGGTCAAGTCAAATTCACACGTGTTGCATATGTGAACGGTTTGAAATATAACCTGATCAGTGTCAGTCAACTGTGTAATGATGGCTTCAAGGTTTTATTTGATATTTCACAAGGCACCATATTCAACAGAGATGGAAAGGTGGTACTGATTGCACCAAGGAAGGGAAACATTTATGTCATTGATATGAATCCTTCTACCACTGAACAATGTTTCTACTCAAAGGCAGATGAAGACACAAACTGGCTATGGCACAAGAGATTATCCCATCTGAACTTCAAAAATATTAATAAGTTGTCTAGAAAACAACTTGTTGATGGGATACCCTCTATATCTTTCAATAAAGACAAGCCATGTCCAGGTTGTGAAATGGGTAAGCAGAAAAGAGCTTCATTCAAGACAAAACAAAGCTTTAGTATAACTGAACCTCTTCACATGCTTCACATAGACCTTTTTGGACCAGTGAATGTTCAGACCAGAGCAGGAAAGAAGTACACCCTTGTTATCGTTGATGAATATTCAAGATACTGCTGGGTGATTTTCCTCAGGTCCAAAAGTGAAGCTGCTGCTGAAATCATGCTCTCATCAAACAAATTGAGCTCAAGCACAAGCGAAAAGTTTGTCAGCTCAGAAGTGACAATGGCACTGAATTCAGAAATGCTACTTTGGAGTCCTTCTGCACTGAAACTGGCATATCTCAGAACTTCTCCTCAGCTCACACACCAGAGCAGAATGGTGTTGTAGAAAGAAAGAATCGTACGCTGATTGAAGCTGCTAGAAGTATGTTGAATGAATCTGGTCTTCCCAAGAATTTCTGGGCTGAAGCTGTTGCAACTGCCTGCTACACTCAGAACAGATCTGTTTATGTCAAAAGACACAAGAAGACCTCCTATGAAGTACTCAGAAATAGAATGCCTAATATTGGATACTTCCATGTATTTGGGTGTCCAGTATACATTCTGAATGATTCAAATCAGCTTGGAAAATTTGATGCAAAAGCTGATGAAGGATACTTCCTAGGATATTCATCAAATCGCAAAGCCTTTAGAGTCTTTAACAAGAGACTTGAAAAGGTTGATGAGTCAATTCATGTTACCTTTGATGAATCCAATTCTGCAATCTTTAAAATTCCATTCCTGTACCACCCTCAGAAAGACCAATAAGTTTTGGTGATTCTGATCCTATTGCTGAAACTGATCAGTCACCTGAACCTGCTTCTGAACATCTCCGTTCAGAACCAGTAATAAACAAGCCTAGCAACATTCCATTTTATCCTCCAGTCAGTTTCAAACTACCTTCTGAACTGAATATTGGATCAGATGTACATGCTGCTTCTCCTCTGATATCAGGCTCCACTGAGCAACCTCAATCTGAAGAATTTCATGATGCAAGTCATGATCTGCAGGAAGAAGAAGAAGCTGAAGATGTATTTTCTGAAGCTCCTCCTGAAGCTACTCAGAGAAGTTCTTGCACTGATATCATTGTTCATCCTGGTCAATACACTAAGTGGACTAAAGCACATCCTATCGAGCAAATCATTGGGGATTCCACTAGTGGGGTTCAGACCAGAAGAGCCACAAGCGATCAATGCTTAAACGTCAGCTTCTTATCTCTAATTGAACCCAAGAAGATTGACGAGGCTATGCAAGACCCAAGCTGGGTTGAAGCCATGCAATATGAGCTCAACCAGTTTAAAAGAAACGATGTATGGGAACTCGTTCCTTGTCCCAGTAACCTGAAGAAGGAACCAATTGGGATAAGATGGGTCTTCAGAAACAAGATGGATGAAGATGGTCATATCATCAGAAACAAAGCAAGACTTGTTGCAAAAGGATATGCACAAGAAGAGGGAATAGATTTTGATGAAACTTTTGCACCAGTTGCTAGACTTGAAGCTATCAGAATATTCTTAGCTTTTGCAGCTCATCATCAGTTTAAAGTCTATCAAATGGATGTCAAAAGTGCATTCCTGAATGGAGAACTAGAAGAAGTCGTTTATGTGTATCAACCACTAGGATTCATCAATGAAGAAAAACCACATTGGGTGTACAGACTGAACAAAGCCTTATATGGTCTGAGACAAGCACCCAGAGCCTGGTATGATACTCTTACTAAACATCTTCTTAAAAATGGTTTTAAACGTGGTACAATAGATAATACTTTGTTCATATTGCATGATAAAAGTGATATCCTTTTAGTACAAATTTATGTTGATGATATTGTGTTTGGTTCTACAAATGAGAAGATGTGTGAAAAATTTTCTAAAATCATGTCTTCTAAGTATGAAATGAGTATGATGGGTGAACTGACATATTTTCTGGGACTTCAAGTAAAACAAACTGAAGATGGTATTTTCATAAACCAGGAAAAATATGTCAGAGATTTATTAAAGAAATATCAATTTGATTCAGTCTCATCAAAAGATACTCCTATTTCTGCTCCATTAACTTTGGATTCTGATCCACATGGAAAACCAGTGAACCATACAAAATATCGTGGTATGGTTGGTTCACTGATGTATTTAACTGCAAGTAGACCAGACATAATGTTTGCAACATGCCTTTGTGCTAGATTTCAGTCTGATCCCAGAGAAGCACATGCAAATGCTGTTAAAAGGATCTTCAGATACCTTAAAGGTGTCCCCAGATTGGGTCTTTGGTATCCAAAGGCTCTAGTCTAGATCTAATGGGTTATTCAGATTCTGATCATGCAGGTTGTAAGATAGACAGGAAAAGTACCACAGGTGGGTGTCATTTCCTTGGTGGCAAATTAGTAAGCTGGACCAGTAAGAAGCAGACTGCAGTATCACTATCCACTGCAGAAGCTGAGTATATTCTGCAGCAAGTTGTTGTGCTCAGATTCTATGGATGAAAAACCAGCTGACTGATTATGGTGTTACTTACACAAAGACTCCAATCTTTTGTGATAACACTAGTGCCATTGCCATATCTCACAATCCTGTGATGCACTCGAAAACCAAGCACATCGTTCTCAGGTATCATTTCATTCGTGATCATATTCTGAAAGGAGATATTGAATTGCACTTTATTCCCACTGATAAGCAACTCGCTGATGTTTTTACAAAACCTTTAAACATCTGGTCAGTGAGTTGGGTATGTTAAATCCTTAGACTGGTAATCTTGTTATGAACGCCTCAGTGACACTGATCTGGTTCACCAGTCTAAGCGATCCATGTAATTTTTGCTCGCCTAGCTATCGAACGCCTTTGTGATACTATCTTGGCACTTATTAATTCATGGATCATCACTTCAGGGGGAATGTTAAATATTTTTCAAACTTTAAAATAAACCTTCATTTTTGAGGGGGAACCTTTTACTCAGAAAAACGTATTTAACTGAAGCACTTCAGAAAATCAAAAATATTTCAGTTGAATTTTATTAACTAAGATGGTTCAGATCTCTTTGGAACTGACCATGCTCAGAATTTATTTTGTCATCACTGAAAGACAACAATCTTTTCAAGATATTTTTGATACTTGGTCAATTGTGTGTACACGTGGCCTACTGCATACTATGTTTTTAACTTACGTTGGTCATGCTTATGTGTCACACAAGTTGCGCCATAAAAGGGAAAGAAATGAGTACTTTTTCTGAAAAAGTGTTGCAGGGTGGGGTCACTCAAACGTCTCTGCATTTAATGCGGACTTGACCCCAGAAATTGTTTTTAATTGGAAAATCACTTTATATTCCATCTTAAATTCAAATTTCTTTTCATTCTTTCATTTACTTCGTTTTTCATTTACTTCCCAATCATCAATCTCTCTCATATTCACTCTCAAATTCCTTAACTCTTCATATTCCTTTCACTTTCAACTTTCGATTCTTAAAAATGTCTAAATCATCATCTTCTTCACAACACAAATCGCTCATCAATTTTGAATATACTCCATCGGATGATGTGAAAACATCTGCCACATGGCCAAAGAATTTCACTCATTCTCAAATCCGATTTAACATGAGCAATTTCTTGGCTCAATTAAATGTGAAATCCAAAACCTAATGGGAAGAATTAATAATTTTTGGGAGCAATCCCCTTTCCATTATGCTCTGACCGCTAATCCTCAGGCATTGTATCATCGATACTTGCTTGAATTCTGGTATACTGCTGTGGTGAGCAAAGATGAACAATCCATCTCCTTCACTCTCAATGAGGGCACCAAGCAATGTGTTATCACTCTTGAGGGGTTCAGAAATTCCCTTCATCTGAACTACCTCAAGCCTTCCCAGGTATTTGCTAAACGACTCAAAGGAGTCAATTTCAGGGAAGTTCTAGTCGCCACCGGTCATGGCGATATGGAGGATGCTGATGGTAATCTGAAGACCTCCGGACACATATTTATGTCTGGATTTGGCAATTGCTGGAGGTTCTTCTGGACCCAGATTGTGGAAAGTCTTGGTGGCAACCATGGAGGGTTGGACCAACTTTCACTACCCCAAGTTGAGATGGGGTATTATATTTGGAATGGGATACAAGCAGACTTTGCTGAGATTCTCTTTTCTCAGCTGATTACAAACTAAAAGGAAAGAGAAGTCTGCATATTGCCTTTCCAAGATTTTTAAGCTTATGTTTCATGGATATTCTTGGTGAAGCTTATAATCAAGCTGGACCTGAAGCTTCAGTACCTGAATACAGCAGAGATTTCTCAAAGGCATCCACTGCTGAAGATGAGCCTGAACTATCCACTGCTATGCTTCAGGTATTTAATAAAACTGTTTCAGCCACACTAGCTGGTTCAGAAAGGTCACTAAGTGGGCCACAAAAGAATGTGGGACCCGTTAGTCGACCTAAAGATAAGTTTCTGAACATAATTCGTGTTCCAGTTTCTGTATCTACTGTCCCTGGCAATGATACTACGGTTGAGCCGATCATTAAATCTGGTAACGATGCACCTGCTTCTGCAGATGTTGAACCAGAAACTGGTGCGGGTACTAGTGACCCAAACCAGGGCATATCTGACCAGAATGCAGTGGTGAATGCTTTCTGGGATGACGATGAGCTACCTCAGGGGAATCTCGATTCCCTTGCTGATTTTGAGTTTGACGAGGGATTATTGGAGGCGAATCAATCTGATTCTGAGCCAGCCACCATCCTCGCAAACGCCCCTCCTCCTCCCCCAGAAATCCAAATTCAACCAGACCAACCAGAACAAGATATTAATCCTTATGTTCCACCACCTCCATCTCATCAACATCCAATTTTTCCACCAGGCACTAATCCTGCCTATGTTACAGCCGGTACTTTTAATCCATCACTTCAATTTCTTCACCCCCAAATTCATAAAATCCCACCCCCTATCAATTATGATCCCCCAATGGAGATGGACTTGGATTCTGATACAGAATCTGAGAGTCCAACTGATTTACAACTAAAAAATGTTCTTAAAGGGCTTGGTAATCTACCATTTGTTGCTCCTGCTTCTGCACAACCTCCACCACCTTTAAATGTAGAAGCACAGTTAGAAAAGACTCAAACCAAAGTCCAAAGCCTTATTCTAAGGGTGGAGGACTTAACCAAGTCTCTAACTGCCAATACTAGTTTTGTGGCTGAAATGAAAGGAGCTCAGATGTTTCTTGGAACTGAGTTAACCAAGGTTGCTGGAAACGAAGGACTAGTAGTTGGGAAGCTGAATGAGCTGGTGATGACTTGCAACAAGGTGAGCTCTGCAATCAGAGAAGCCTTCAAGCTAACAAAAAAAGATGTGCAAGCTTCGGTGGTTGCAAACTTGACATCTTGTGTTCAGCTGATGAAGCAAGATTTTATGGCTGTTGGAAGAGAAGTACATGAGTTGGTTAAGAAGCCAAGTATAAATGAGAAAGAACTTGGGGCTTCTATAAGTGTTGGTATTTTGGATAATCTGAAGTCTGAGCTAACTCAGAATCTAGTTACTCAGATTTCAGAATCCGTTTCTGAGAAGGTTGGTGCGAAGGTTAGAGTGATGATTGCTGAACTAACCAAAGACACAAATGACAAAGTGGACAAGGCTGTGAATGAAGTAAAAGATTCAGTGTCCAAACTTGAAAGGCTCAGTTCAGAACCAGTCCAAACAGTTAGAAGAAATTCTAACTCATCTCAAGAAGGAAAATATTGTTGCTCCTCCTGTTCCCTCATTCACTAAAGAAGATAGAAAGCAGTTGAAAGAGATAATAGATAAAGAGTCGCTGAACCTGAACTCCAATTTCAGATTAAGATCTCAGTTTGCTCAGCTTTCTAGAGGAATTTCTGAATGCTTACAACAACAAAGTTGGGAACCACTGAAGGGCATGCAAATGGCCATTGAAGAATTCGCTAAGTTGCCTTCAGAGGTCCCCAAAGGGGGAAAAGTTGTGCCTATTGGTCTGCTTGCAAGTACACAAGAAATCATTGAAGCAACCAAGAAGCAAACTGAGGTGCCATCTGGTAGTGCCTCAGTTCAGGGGGAAACTGAATCTGAATCTGGTAAGAAAGATAAGGGCAAGGCCCCATTAGAGGAAGAACCAACAAAGAAAAGTTCTAAGGGTTCTGGGATTATTGTTGGTGAGAATGTGGATGAGCATGGTTATCCCTTGCACGATCTTGATGCTGATAGTAAAAAATTGGAGGCTTTGCAGAAGCAGGTCTCAAATCAATTCATTATGTGGAGGGAAAACAAAGAAAGAGAAAGGGAACAACATCTGAAGATGGGGACCCTTGATCATATAGATGCTGCAGCTCTTGGTTTGTCACTGGAAAGATATTTGAAAATAAAAAATGATCCAAGAGTGCAGAAGTCTGTTGTTGATATGCTCGAGTATGAATGTGGGATGAATTACTCACCTCTGGAATAAAAGCTAGAGAGTCTAACCTTCAAGTTGTCTATTGAAGACTTGAAGAGAAATAGAGAAAAGGAAATGGAAATTAAAAGGAAGGAAATTCTGGCCGAAGTTCTGAAGGTTGAAAAAGAGTTGTTCAGACCAACCACAAAGCCCAAAGTAACTGGAACAAGGTCTGCAAGAAAGAATTCTCGTGATGTTGTCTTTACTTCCCTCAAACCATCTGATGATGCTGCTGAACTTGAAAGAAAACATGAGAAGGATCAGTATGATCATTACATGAATCATCGATCGCATCAGGCCAAATCATTGATATAGAAGTTACAAAGGCTGATGGATTGAAGTTGTTTGATTTGATTGTAAAAAGAGAAGGTGGGCAGCTGAAGAATATAATCAAGTTTCAGTTCACGAGTTTGGGATTTCTGAGCATAAGGAGATGATCCAAATTCTGAGGGGGAAGCCGAAATCTGCCTTGATTGGTGCATGGTTATCAAGAATACAACAAAAGATGCAGGCCAAGGTAGAAATTGAAGAAAGATTGTTGGAAAGAAGGATCATTCTCCACTGAAAAGGAAACCTACTGAAGCACCTTCTGGTTCAAGGCCTGCCAAGAAGTAGTTCCTTTTTCAGTTTATCATGTACTTGTAATATATTTACATTTGTAACAAACATTTCAGTTTGTATATATATGTTGCAAATTTTAACCAATAAGTAGATGGTAAGTTTAAGTTAGAAAAACCACAAGTAAAATTCTGAGACATCAATGATCTATAAGATGTACTTAGAAAATTTTTATAACTTAAACAAAAACTTGCATTTCAGACTTACAAACATGTATAGATAGAAGTCTGAGATGCATGCACTATTTCAGAACAAATAGGGGGAATTTGTTAGGTCGGAAATCGACCAAGTATAATTTGTTCAGAAATAGCTTGAAGTTCAGTGAAAACGTTTGTACAGAATTCTGAGCCATATCAGAATTACTTCACTGAAGCTTCACTTCAGTTCAGATCAAGATAAATCTGAAGTATTCATTCTGAAGTCAAAGACTGAAGTATGAAGAAGAGAATCATCTCAGAAACGAGCAAAGAGTGATTCTACCAGATCGAAGACTGAAGCATCTCAGTGTAAAGTATTTACAACACTTTACACTGATTACGAGGAAGACTTTTTACTTTACATACCTTTACCTAGTTAATAGATTTATCTATTAATAAAAGGTACAAGGTAAAAGTATAGGTTTGGAACATAGTACTATAAGTCACATCAACTGACTTATATACTCTTCCTAGTACAAGCATGTAAGGAATTAGATTTAATTCCTTAAATGCTCACAACCACTTTTATACGATCTTGTCCATGTCATCATGAACTTGGTCTATAAATATAAAGTCTTCTCACAACTTGCAAAGTGCTTGAAACTTTAGCATTGCAACTTGTGAGATATACTCTAAGTAATCCTTATGAGTATTTCCAAGTTATTAGATCACTTGTATTTCTAGGTTGTTTAGATATTTACACTTGAGTGTTTATCTTTGTTCCGCAACAACCTTTGTATTTGTTTATATATCAATAAATCAAATACCTTGAAAAATACATTGTGTCTCAATGCTACATACTTGATTATACTTATATATATCTTTATATAGTTTCTGCCATTTAGTTCTTGCATTTTACTTTAAGTCAATTGTTCTTGTTATCCATATCTGGATCGTAAACTGAACTTGTCCATCAAGATCAGTTGTACTTGCCAGTCGGGTTTAGTTAATCATCTATATTTGGGACTAACAAAGGCTATCGAATCTTGGAAGACATGGCGAAGGATAGCTGAACTTTGGATGATGAAAGGTTTTTGAAGAATGAGAAAAATATGAAGAGAGGTACTAACCAAGGGAGAGTTGCTAAGGTTGAAGCTAGCAATGACCCAGGGGTTGTTGGAGAGATTAGGGCGCTATCTGAGCGCATGGAAAAGGGGTTTGCTGCTCAAGAGAGTCGATTTGGAGCAATTGAGAGGGATGTTAAGGTAGTAGCCGATGGGTGCGATCATTGTGGTGATATGCACTATTCTGATGAGTGTCCAAATCGGGCACCCGAAGATGTGAATTATGTTCAAAATCAGCCCCAAGGGAATTTCTACCGCAACACCGGTTTCCAGAACCGGCCTTCAGGTAATACTTCTTATAACTCTTCTTTTCAGTCTAATAATTCTCGTTTTTCAGGAAATAGGTGGCAAAGAGATAATTATCAGAATCAGCCACAACAGCAGACTCAACAAGGACAAGGATTAGGTTCTTCTTCTTCTAATGCCGATCCTAATGCCGAGTTGAGAGAGATGATGAAGCAGTTGGCTAGTAATCAGGTTGAAACAAATACTAGCATTCAAATGATCAGGGAAGACACTAAGACTTTGAGTGAGAGGTTGGATCAGTTAAGTGGGAAGGTGGAGATCAATATGAAAAATCAGGGAGTTAATTTCAAGGATCTCGAAAGTAGGATGGCTGCTCTTGCTAGGCCCACGGGGACTCTTCCTAGCAACACACAGCAGAATCCTAGACCTCAGTTTAGTCAAGGACAGAATCAGGGACAGAAATACACTCCACCACCAGTCCGCAATGAGCAAGCCAAAGCCATCACCACTCATACTGGTAGGTCTTATGACTCGCCTCCTATGCCTAATGTTGTTGTTTCAGATGTGCAGGATAAAGGGAGTGATGATGAGGAGGTTGATGAAGAGATTGAAATGGAGGAAGATTCAACCGTGAAGACTCCGGTCACTCCACCAAAACCGGATATGGTTCCAGAGGTTAAACCATAGAAGCCAAAGATACCATTTCCACAGAGGTTCAAAAAGGCAAAGCTGAAGGAGCAATATAACAAGTTTGTGGAGATGATTACAAATGTTCATATTAATGTGCCTTTGGTTGATCTTATTCGGGGGATGCCCCATTATGCCAAGTTCATTAAGGAGCTTGTGACTGACAAAGGAAAGATGGATGAAGTGAAAGCTACTTATCTTAATGCCGAGTGTTCTGCTATCTTGCAGAACCGCATCCCACCTAAGCTTGAAGATCCAGGGAGTTTCCTTATTACTTGTTCTATTCGTACTCTTACTTGTAAGGCACTTGCTGATTTAGGTGCTAGCATTAATTTGATGCCTTACTCGGTTTGGAGTAAGTTGGCTCTAGGAGTTTTGAGACCTACCCGCATGAGTATTAGATTAGCTGACCATTCTTTTCAGTATCCCATTGGGATTGCTGAAAACATGACTGTCCGGGTAGGCCATATTGTGTTTCTAGTTGACTTCGTTATCCTCGAGATGGAGGAAGATACGAAGGTACCCCTTATTCTTGGACGAACATTCCTTAATACCGCGGATGCTATCATCCGTGTGAAGGATAAGGAAATTTCTTTGGGTGTGGGTACGGATAGAATTGTATTTAATGTTGAAAAGTCTATCAAGCATTCATATTCTAATGATGAGTCTTGTTTCAGGATTGACGTTATTGATGATGCTCTAGACCGAGAGTTTCAGGAACTAATGGAGACCGACACTGGAGATGAGGATCTTGCTAATTTAGGATCGGGAGATATATCTGATGATGATTTGTTTGCAGAGGTTATGGCGCTTAGCCTGGATGAGACACCTCCCGAGGATGAGAGTTTTGAGGAGGTTGTTGCTGATGGAAGTTCGAGGGTACCGAATTCTGTTGATGTACCACCCACTGATTTGGAGCTTAAGCCATTACCTTCCCATTTGGAGTATGCTTATTTGTCAGGTGAATCTTCTTTACCCGTGGTTATCTCGTCCTCACTCTCGAGTAACGAGAAGGATTGTCTTTTGTCTGTGCTTCGAGCCCATAAGCGGGCTTTTGCTTGGAAGACCACCGATATTCCAGGTATTAGTCCTAACTTTTGCCAGCATAAAATAGATTTTGTTGATGATGTTAAGCCCGTTGTCCAGAGACAAAGGAGGCTTAATCCGAACATGAAAGAAGTTGTTAAGAAAGAGGTCATTAAGTTGTTGGATGCCGGGATCATTTTTCCTATTGCTGATAGTCCTTGGGTTAGTCCTGTTCATTGTGTGCCCAAAAAGGGGGGCATGACATTTATTGAGAATGAGAATAAGGAACTCTTGGCCACTAGGACTATAACGGGTTGGCGGGTTTGTATTGATTACCGTAAGCTTAATGATGCCACCCGTAAGGATCACTTTCCCCTTCCTTTCATTGATCAGATGTTAGAAAGACTTGCGGGTAATGAATATTTTTGTTTCTTAGATGGGTTTTCCAGGTACTTCCAAATACCCATTGATCCCAAGGACCAAGAAAAGACCACCTTCACATGCCCTTTTGGTACTTTTGCTTATCGGCGAATGCCGTTTGGTTTATGTAATGCCCCAGACACCTTTCAAAGGTGCATGATAGCTATTTTCCAGGACATGCGTGAAACCTCCATGGAGGTTTTCATGGATGATTTCTCGGTTTTTGGGGACTCTTTTCATACTTGCTTGCATAATTTGGAAAGGATGTTAGAACGGTGTGAGAGGGCACACCTTGTTTTGAATTGGGAAAAGTGCCATTTTATGGTGACCGAGGGAATTGTTTTAGGGCATAAAGTGTCTAAGGCCGGGATTGAAGTTGATAGGGCTAAGATAGATGTTATAGCCAAATTACCCCCGCCTTCCAATGTGAAAGGGGTAAGGAGTTTTCTTGGATATGCCGGTTTTTACCGCCGATTTATTAAGGATTTTTCTAAGAATACTCGTCCTATGACCCACTTGTTGGAGAAGGACGTCCCTTTTGTGTTTGATGATGCTTGTTTGAGTGCATTTCAGGTTTTAAAGGAGAAGTTGACTAATTCTCCTATCATGGTTGGACCGGATTGGGAATTGCCATTTGAATTGATGTGTGATGCAAGTGACTATGCTGTGGGAGCCGTGCTTGGGCAAAGGATTGATAAGCATTTCAAGCCAATTTACTTTGCTAGTAAGACCTTGAACTCCGCTCAGCAAAATTACACCACTACTGAGAAGGAGTTGCTTGCCGTGGTCTTTGCCTTTGATAAGTTTAGATCTTATTTGGTGTTGAGTAAGACCATTGTTTTCACCGACCATTCAGCCCTTAATTACTTGTTCTCGGAGCAAGATGCTAAACCTAGGCTTATCCGATGGATTTTGTTGTTACAAGAGTTTGATATAGAGGTTAAAGATAAGAAGGGTGCTGAAAACTTGGTGGCCGACCATTTGAGTCGTTTGGAAGATCCTCACCGGAAGGAACTTCGAGATGGGGAGATTAATGATCACTTCCCCGATGAGTCTTTAATGTTTATTTCTAACTCTGATGATGCTCCTTGGTTTGCAGATATTGCTAATTATTTGGTTGCAGGTGAGATACCGAATGATTTCACGTCCCAACAAAAGAAGAAGCTCATATCGGATGCTAAGCACTATTTTTGGGATAGTCCATACTTATTTCGTGTTTGTGTAGATGGTATGGTAAGGAGATGTGTAGCTGGAGCTGAGACGAGGGAGATTCTTGATGCTTGTCACTATGGTCCAACTGGAGGTCATTACGGTCCTTCAGTTACTGGTAAGATAGTTTTTGATGCAGGCTTCTATTGGCCTACCATTTTCAAGGAGGCCCAGACTTTGGTAGAGACTTGTGACATTTGTCAAAGACAAGGGAGCATTACTAAGCGGGATGAGATGCCTCAACAAAGCATTCAGGTATGCGAGGTATTTGATATTTGGGGTATAGACTTCATGGGACCATTCCCACCGTCTAATAAGTTTCAATATATTCTTGTTGCCGTTGACTACGTGTCTAAATGGGCCGAAGCCAAGGATTTGCCCACAAATGACGCGAGGGTAGTCATTGATTTCTTGAAACAATTATTCTGTCGATTTGGTTTCCCTAGAGCTTTGATTAGTGACCGAGTAACCCATTTTGCAAATCATCAATTAGCCAAGGTCATGAAGAGGTATGGTGTTGTGCATTATTTTTCTACTTCTTATCATCCACAAACTAGTGGACAAGTAGAAAACACCAATAGGGCTTTGAAAAGGATTTTAGAGAAAACTGTTGGAGATAACCCCAAGGTTTGGTCAAAGAAGTTAGATGACGCCTTATGGGCGTTTAGGACGTCTTTTAAGACGCCAATTGGCACCACGCCATACCGGTTGCTCTATGGCAAAACTTGCCATCTTCCTATTGAGATAGAGCATAAGGCGTATTGGGCGTTGAGGAATTTGAATTTGGATTTGATGGAAGCGCGTGAACTTAGAATGTTGCAACTACATGAGCTTGATGAGCTTAGGTTAGGTGCTTATGAGAATTCGAGGCTTTACAAGGAAAGGACCAAAGTTTGGCATGATAAGAGGATCCGTAGGAAGGAGTTTAAGGTTGGGGCTAAAGTGTTGTTGTTCTTGTCCAAATTTAAGATTAAGCAACCCAAACTCACTTCTAGATGGATTGGACCGTTTGAGATTAAGCATGTGTACCCGTCGGGTTATGTTGAGTTGTTTAATGGTCATCGACTTAAGTTATATGTGGAAGAAGATCAGGTTGAGGGGATATTTGATGAGATCCTCGTGTTTGAATTGGAAACTTGAAGGTTGGTCGAGTCAAGCTAAAGACTCGTTAATAACTTAAGCACTTTTCAGGAGGCAACCCGTGTTTATTTTATCGCATTTTACTTTTATTTGAATTAGATAGTTTTAATCTTGTTTTAGTTACGTAAGCGCAGGTGTGGTTTAGATTTGATGCGGTTCCGGGTATGTGGAATTTGAGTTTTGTCATAATTTTTTTTGAAGAAAAATTTTCCAGCAACTTCCCACTGCGTCGCAGTAGGGAGTGGGATAGGCTGACTGCGCCGCATGAGAAAGCCACTGACCACTTGTACAAAATCCTTCACTGCACCGCAGTGAGGGGTGTGATGCCTCACTGCGCCGCTGTGAAGGGTCGGGTAAGTCAAGATTGGGGCCAGGTAATGTAGGTTTTCTACACTTTTACTCTTTCCTCATCTTTTCTCTCCCCCTAAAAAACTAAAATACCCCACTCTTTCTTCCATCAATATCTTCCATTTTTCTTCCATCTTGTATCAATCTTTCAGATTTTCATCTTCATACATTGCATAATGGGAAGATGTGTAAGTTTTTCTCTTTAGTTTCTTTGTGTTTTCCTTTTATTTTGAATTTTCAATTTTTAGGGTTGTATGCCTCACTGCGCCGCAGTGAGGGGTGTGATGCCTCACTGCGCCGCAGTGAGGGGTGTGATGCCTCACTGCGCCGCAGTGAGGGGTATGTATCCTCACTGCGCCGCAGTGAGGGGTGTGATGCCTCACTGCGCCGCAGTGAGGGGTGTGATGCCTCACTGCGCCGCAGTGAGGGGTGTGATGCCTCACTGCGCCGCAGTGAGGGGTGTGATGCCTCACTGCGCCGCAGTGAGGGGTGTGATGCCTCACTGCGCCGCAGTGAGGGGTGTGATGCCTCACTGCGCCGCAGTGAGGGGTGTGATGCCTCACTGCGCCGCAGTGAGGGGTGTGATGCCTCACTGCGCCGCAGTGAGGGGTGTGATGCCTCACTGCGCCGCAGTGAGGGGTGTGATGCCTCACTGCGCCGCAGTGAGGGGTGTGATGCCTCACTGCGCCGCAGTGAGGGGTGTGATGCCTCACTGCGCCGCAGTGAGGGGTGTGATGCCTCACTGCGCCGCAGTGAGGGGTGTGATGCCTCACTGCGCCGCAGTGAGGGGTGTGATGCCTCACTGCGCCGCAGTGAGGGGTGTGATGCCTCACTGCGCCGCAGTGAGGGGTGTGATGCCTCACTGCGCCGCAGTGAGGGGTGTGATGCCTCACTGCGCCGCAGTGAGGGGTGTGATGCCTCACTGCGCCGCAGTGAGGGGTGTGATGCCTCACTGCGCCGCAGTGAGGGGTGTGATGCCTCACTGCGCCGCAGTGAGGGGTGTGATGCCTCACTGCGCCGCAGTGAGGGGTGTGATGCCTCACTGCGCCGCAGTGAGGGGTGTGATGCCTCACTGCGCCGCAGTGAGGGGTGTGATGCCTCACTGCGCCGTAGGGAGTGGGATAGGCTGACTGCGCCGCATGAGAAAGCCACTGACCACTTGTACAAAATCCTTCACTGCACCGCAGTGAGGGGTGTGATGCCTCACTGCGCCGCTGTGAAGGGGTGTGATGCCTCACTGCGCCGCAGTGAGGGGTGTGATGCCTCACTGCGCCGCAGTGAGGGGTGTGATGCCTCACTGCGCCGCAGTGAGGGGTGTGATGCCTCACTGCGCCGCAGTGAGGGGTGTGATGCCTCACTGCGCCGCAGTGAGGGGTGTGATGCCTCACTGCGCCGCAGTGAGGGGTGTGATGCCTCACTGCGCCGCAGTGAGGGGTGTGATGCCTCACTGCGCCGCAGTGAGGGGTGTGATGCCTCACTGCGCCGCAGTGAGGGGTGTGATGCCTCACTGCGCCGCAGTGAGGGGTGTGATGCCTCACTGCGCCGCAGTGAGGGGTGTGATGCCTCACTGCGCCGCAGTGAGGGGTGTGATGCCTCACTGCGCCGCAGTGAGGGGTGTGATGCCTCACTGCGCCGCAGTGAGGGGTGTGATGCCTCACTGCGCCGCAGTGAGGGGTGTGATGCCTCACTGCGCCGCAGTGAGGGGTGTGATGCCTCACTGCGCCGCAGTGAGGGGTGTGATGCCTCACTGCGCCGCAGTGAGGGGTGTGATGCCTCACTGCGCCGCAGTGAGGGGTGTGATGCCTCACTGCGCCGCAGTGAGGGGTGTGATGCCTCACTGCGCCGCAGTGAGGGGTGTGATGCCTCACTGCGCCGCAGTGAGGGGTGTGATGCCTCACTGCGCCGCAGTGAGGGGTGTGATGCCTCACTGCGCCGCAGTGAGGGGTGTGATGCCTCACTGCGCCGCAGTGAGGGGTGTGATGCCTCACTGCGCCGCAGTGAGGGGTGTGATGCCTCACTGCGCCGCAGTGAGGGGTGTGATGCCTCACTGCGCCGCAGTGAGGGGTGTGATGCCTCACTGCGCCGCAGTGAGGGGTGTGATCCTCACTGCGCCGCAGTGAGGATGAAGCATGCCCACTGCGCCGCAGTGGGGGCCTTTCCCTGCCAAGATGTTTGTTTGTTTAATATGCCTCCCTCCTTTGCATTCTTAATACTTACACTTGGACGTTTTCATGTTTGTGAATGCAGGGAGCTGAAGATAAGGCCGCGGGAAAGCGCAAAATGGTTGAGGGGCAATCCAGTGAGGCGGTTGATGTCCCAACTAAGACTTCAAAGAGACAAGCGGAGGTGCCGCTTACATTTATTGAAGAATTGAACGAGCGACATGCTTGGCTATCATTTGAGGGAATTAGGCAGCCGCAGAAGAACATCTACAAGAACAAGCTGTATAAGCTTTCTAAGCTTGTGGTCCTTCCCGCAAGACATTTACCTCAATTTCAAGCTCAGGTATTTGGAGTTCAGGAAGATATTCGACGGTGGTTTTCTATGAGTATGAGGGTTGGAGGTGCGTCAAGAGGGCATGAAGTGAGTTGTGATATTTGGCGGCGGGTATTCGCTAACCGTGAAGCCGCCTACCATGAGTTATGCTTAGAGTTCTATTCAACCTTGAAACTGAAGAAGGAATTAGGAAAAGTCAAAGACATTTTTGAAGAGAGGGTAGTCTCGTTTTACTGTGGGGGAGTGCAGAGGAGGTTGTCAATTGCTGAATTTGGTTACTACTGTGGGATGTATTCTAGGGAGGAGTTGCAGAGTGCTGAGTTTAGGGATATTTTAAGGAAGGGGTATAGAACACAGGCCGATTTGGGTGATGGAGAGTCTATCGTAGAGTATTACACCAGGATGACGGGGGGAGAGACATGGACATACACAAGTGGTGTGTCAAAAATTAAGAATGTACGTTTGAGGTTACTCCACCGGATGATTGTGACTTTCATGGTACAGAGGTCTACTCATTGGGAGAAGGTGTACAAGAATGATCTTTGGTTACTTAAGTTATTTTCTGAGGGAGCTCCATCCAGGTTTGCTTTGCCTCCTCTTGTGCTTCTGGACCGTATGTGTAATCATACCGATGCGACTCTGGTTTTGGGATACTTTATCACGGTGATCTATAAGAGGATGGGAGTTTTTGCTTCTGATGATTACCAGACCTATCTCTCATTGCCAGTACATCAGGAGGATTTTACGTATCAGGAGCTATGGAGGGCAAAGATTTTGAAGAAAAAGAAAGACAATGAGCAGGAGCGGTTGTTAGATGATGAGGGTGAGGTTGAAGGACCACCTCTTGTACAGGAAGGAGGATGAGGAGGCTGATGTTGAGATGGATGATGCTCCACGGGAGCCACCGAGGAGGACTGGACGTAACATTCCCATCCCTCCTTCATTTGATCTTACACTCCTGGGGACCACTATTCAGAACATCTATGAGTCTCAGCAGAACAGTCAGCGAGAGTTTGATGCGTACCAGAGGAGGGTGGACCAGGATTTCACCTGGATTGGATCACAGCAGGCCCACACAAACCATAGCCTCGATTATTATCGGCCTATGTGGGATGCTCAGTATCATGGCCTGGAGTTTGTTAGACCTAACCCGATTCCTTCATTCTCTCCACCGCCTATTTATGTCCCTGATTATCGTCTGGGGGGTCAGCCCTTCTTCTCTCAAACGACTGTTCCGGGGAACATGTCACCACCACCTCATGATTTAGGGGGATCTCCTCGAGGTCCAGTGCAGTTTGGGGTTTTTCAGGGTGGACATGTTGGCGGTGGTTCTTCATCTTTGCAGGTTTTGATGCAGGTGCTTCAGGATTTGATGCTGGTCAGTCAGGGGGAGGTGCTGGTGGTGCAGGTTCAGCTCAGGAGGAAGAGCAAGATTGGGTGACAAGTATTTTTGGCAAACCTGGACTACCCTATGGCTACCATGGACGTCAGGAGTGACACGATGATGATTCCCATCCGGTACCGTGGGATGGAATCATATGATTATTGGTTCTATTGGTATTCTTATGACATTACTTTATTTTATCATTGTCTGGTATCCACCCTACGGGGTGATGAAACATTTGTAATTTCCTTTGTTTTCTTTTATTTTTTGCATGGTACTTTATTTTGTTTTCACTATCTTGGATATTTTGGATGGTTGGTCTTTTGGAATGTATTGAACAGGTTTGATCCGATTGATGGCAATACCTAGTGGAACCCAAGTGTGGGGGAGAACCCGTTGGTTTGTTTTGATTGTGTGATCGTGTTAGTAGCTCACTAGGATGTCATGTGCATATGCTGGCAGTAAGTTGAGCGCAACATTTTTGATTGGCATCTTTATTAACCTTGTTTCACACACAGCTCTCGCACCTTCCGTTTTGGACTAAGTTTGTTTCTCCCGTCAACCAAATTGGACTTCCTTTTTAGGAAGAGCAATTTGTGGTGCGGGGTCGACTTACTTGTTTTGAAACGGAATGTGTCCATGATCCGGTATGTGTTCTCATTCTTTCTGTCTATTGTGCTTACCCCTATTTATCTTTGTTTGACCGAATATGGACATTGAGGGCATTGTCCATCTTAAGTGTGGGGGGTTGGCAAATAGGTTTAAGCAACCGGATATATCTCTTTTGTTGTTTTGCCATTGAGATTTAGCCATTCTTGTGGATGTGTCCCTCTCGTAGGCTTTTGGGTTTTATCTAAGAGTAAGGGTTCTATCTTGAACTCTGAACTATGATGTGCATGTTTGAGATTGGTTGTTTCGATTTGGTAAGATGACGGAAGATGGTATGATTTGAAACTTGTGTTGAGCTTGTCCTTGTGGTAAACTGCTTTTGTCACTTAATTCATATTAACTTAATGAGCAATTTTACTACAAAGTTTTTCCTTGGCACAATTTTAATCGGTGAAATGTGTTCTGAACGGTTATTGGGCTGATCCTTGTGGATTGATAATATTACTTGCATACTCAAATTTCCCAAACACCCATAGTGTAACAACCCTCAATTTCCGACTAGGACAATTTACTTCTATTTATCTAGATAACTATCCCTAGAGGTTTCTTAAGAGATTTTGTCTTCCAGACATTAAGGCATAGTGATACTTGCCATCTAGTTCAGTAGAATTTCCAAAGATAGCTAGTTGCCTTAGGAATGCCATGAACAATAACTATAATCATTCAACACAATCTCAAGCTATAAACTAGTTCTAATTGAACTTGACGAAAGGTCAACAAACCAAAAACTTTATCTCGAGAAGTTAAGTTATATAAATAATAATGTGAGTCTCTCAAGTTAAGAAAACAATCAAATTTCTTATAAATGTCCAACAAATTTAATCATCAAGCCAACTAAATTACATTTGGTCATGAAAACACCATGAACATCTTAAAAATAATTTAAAACTCCTTAAGTACATGAAAATGCTTGAATAATAATAAGTATATATGTACAAGTCTAACATAAATACAAGATTATAAATAAATGGATTAAGTAACAACTTTTAAAAATACAAATGTATGCATATATATATGAACATATACACGACACACATACATACACTCATACTAGGATAAATAATTAACTTATACATACAAATAATAACATATAACATCTATAAAATCAAGTACACACTTACTTACACATATACAAGATATTACATACACAATTTTTCAAAAAAAATGGAAACCCTTCAATCCCCCCCCCCTTTTGAGCCGCCCCCCCCCCCGCCCCCCCTTTCACACACACACATTAATCACTTCTCTCATTTCTCTCTCTTTACCTCTCAAATTTTCTGCACTTTTCTCTCTTTCTCCTCTCCCATTTTCGGCTCAAATAATCAAGAAAAAGGCAAGAATAAATCTCATCTAACATATGACAATAATAAGGGTTATACTAGATTAAACAAGGGTTGATTCAAGCAAGGATTAAGGGTTGTTTTGAGCAAGGATTAAGGGTTGTTTTGAGCAAGGATTAAGGGTTAATAGGGCTTTAAGGGTCACGAAATTTCTGCCCAAAATCACTTTCAAATCCGAGTTCTTCAAGGGTATAAATTTTCATCTCTTTACTAGATCTATCTTGTTCTTGCTTATTTTTCAAAGACCTTATCAAAAGTTTATGTTTTCTTCTTGTTTTCCTTGAAAAACACACTTGAGGAGGGCAAAGTTGATAGGATCTTTCTCCTCTCCCATTTTCGGCTCAAATAATCAAGAAAAAGGCAAGAATAAATCTCATCTAACATATGACAATAATAAGGGTTATACTAGATTAAACAAGGGTTGATTCAAGCAAGGATTAAGGGTTAATAGGGCTTTAAGGGTCACGAAATTTCTGCCCAAAATCACTTTCAAATCCGAGTTCTTCAAGGGTATAAATTTTCATCTCTTTACTAGATCTATCTTGTTCTTGCTTATTTTTCAAAGACCTTATCAAAAGTTTATGTTTTCTTCTTGTTTTCCTTGAAAAACACACTTGAGGAGGGCAAAGTTGATAGGATCTTTCTCCTCATGCGTATGCATGTCGAAATCTATGAGAAAGATCCAAGGATTCAACAAGTTTAAGACCCAAAAGTGTTGTTATAGATTATTAGCTTTTAAAGTGATTTTTCTTTTTATAGATCTATATGTTTTTATATATTTTGAAGAATATGTTTCTGAGATTTTTCATTAAAAAGATGTTTTTATGTTGTAGATGATAGATCTATAAAGATTGGTATTGAAAAGTGTTGATTTGAATGCATGCATGTTAGATCTAAGAAAGTTGAATCTTGTTGTTGGATTATGAAATGGATATGGACTTGTATTAAGTGAAAAATATGTTAAAAGAAGTATAATAATCTGGAAATTTGATATTGAGAGATATAAAAATAAAGTATTAATCTTCTAAATGATGAACTCAAGTGTTAATAAAGCAAGAATGGTCATTGGTGAGTTGTTATAATCAAAGACATTCTGACAGGAATAATTTTCTGTATTAAATCGGGTGAACTGAACATGTGAGGGCCGTTTCAAGAAAAACTTTCAAAATAAAAGTCGTAGATAAAAGAGTTAAGTTTAACCTCCAAGTAGAATCACTCAAAAATACTAAACCAAACAAAAGATATGATTTTTCTACCAAAATTGGTCAAAACTGGATTTTTGTCTTAATGTTGAGTCAACTTCGATGATTTTTAATTTCTTAAATAATAGATTTCAGAAGTTTAAACTTGGTGTGAACTGAGTTCAAAGTGTCCCTAACTTAAAATAAAATTGGGAGATTTTTCTTAAATGTTCATCATGGAAATCTTTTATAAAATATTTCGGGTCGCATAGCAGCAAGCATTCTGACCAACTTTGGTTTTGTAATTTTTAGAGGTAGTAAACGATGTCTAAAAATTTAGCAACAATTCACATAAATATAGGACACATATATGTCTCTGTATAAAAATCACCAATGTCCAAATAATTCAACTTAACCAAGAATGACTACTCAACATTTCATTAAAATAAGTGTTAAAACAGAAAATTCCAAGTAAAAGTTCTTCACAACAAAATAAGCTAAAAGTCACTAGATTGCAACTTTAATCAACTCCAACAATCTCGTAACAAAAAGTATTATAAAACCCTACTGAGAATATGTCAAATAAAAGTTATAAAACTTAACTTGGTTATTAATTGGCAAAGACAAGCCTACAAATCACTAATTCGGTTCACATAAGCACTAACCGAAAGCTTTAATTTGCACATATCACACCACCACCACTATCACGACTTAAGACACCAAAATATAATGAACATTCTGTAAATAATGAAATAAGGATGAAAATCCATTTTGACACATTTGAATTGCTTGAAAAATGAGGCTAAAATCACTATTTCGGTAAACGATTTATAAGCTTGGAATCCTCAAAATGATCGAGACACAAGAGAGGTTGAATTAAATATGATTTTTCCCATGATAAAAGTTGCCTAAAAGGCCTGGGGTTTTTAGCCAAAAAGTTATGTGGTGATTTCTAAGAATTTCTATTAATTATTAAATTTAAATGATAATTAAAAAGGTAAATAAATAAATAAATAAATAATAAATCATGAAATTAAATCATGAAATTGGTTAAATAATCATAACCAATGATGAAAAATAACTCAAACCTACTGGAGAAAAATAATAAATAACTATGAACATAAAATAAAAATTCTAATACCCTAGTAAATAATCAAAAATTACTAAAGAAAATAAATAAATAAATAAATAATTAATTATTAAATTTAAATGATAATTAAAAAGGTAAATAAATAAATAAATAAATTATATAAATCATGAAATTGGTTAAATAATCACAACCAATGATGAAAGTGACTAAAACCTACTGGAGTAAAATCATTTTAAGTCAAAGAACAAATGTTATATAATTTAGAAATAATTAAGTAAGTGAAAATCACTAATTAATAACTATTTTTAAATTAATAGAAAAATTACATAAATAAATATATATATCACAATACTCTAAGTTAAAAAGGCATAATAATCAGAATATAACTCAACTATAATTATTCATAAATTACAAAGGAAACTATGATACTTAAAAGTATTTTTAAGGAATTATTTAATTACTAGATCGATAAAATGAATAAATAATTAAATAAATAATATTAAATTGAATAAATGATTATAAATCAGAAAATATTCATGAATACCAATATTATAAAGTTTCTAATGCCAAATATGATTCAGCAAAGCGTACAATGGGAACCATGATAATCAAAGGCAAGTTACCGAAATTCTAACAACTTATAACTACATGTATAATGAAAGTGACCCTTTTACACCAACACTCTCTACAACCAAAAAGATGCGAATATTAACAATATACTTGGATCCCAAAATTTATGACAACATAATGAAAGTGGCATTTCTTAGTGATGGCTTAAGATAGGAACTTACGTATATTAGTCCTATCGTAGGGATAGTCTTGGCTTGAAATGTGATTGAAGAATATGACGGATATATGATCAAGGAAGCGATAGATGGGAAGTACCCATTTTGGATAAGTGAATATAATATGCGGCATATCAAGGTGAGTCATAGCCCCCTTTCAAACTCTTTTATATGTAACACCCGTGAATTTTGACCCGTTGACTTTTGTGTAAATTGGCTAACAAACTCGTTGAATGAAATAATTGGGCCCATTTGTGATTATATGGCTATGTGGTATGCTAGTCGGGTCGTCGTATGTGTAGTCGGTATTTAATTGTGCAACTAATGGTATTGTGGTTGAGAAGGGAAACGGGTCGGCCCGTGGGTAGTCCATGACCCACCAGCCCCTCCCCAAGACCCATTTCCCCTTATCCTTTTCTCATTTCCCTCTTTTCTCTCTATCTCTCTTATCCTCTCTCAAGTAGAAGAAACCTCTTTTGGTTCTTCATCAAATCTTGCCTTAACTTTGTGTTGAAACTACCATAATACAAGAATCATAACCATCTTCATCTCGTTTGCTTCCTATCGAAGAATCAAAGGTGGAAATCTTCCATTCTTAGCCATTTTGACCTAATTTCGGGTTTAAGCCCAAGGAGGTGTTTGTGTAAGTCAAAATCATCCCATTTATTTCCATTTATGCTTGTTCATATGTTTCTAGTTGATTTGAGGTGATTTCGAGTCTTTAAAATGGTAAAAATGGAATTTAGGGTTAGGGTTAGGGTTTGAATGATTTGTGAGTGATTTTGATGTTTTGGCCGAACTTGTGGGTTGGGTTATGTGTATTTATGTTCAATGATGCTAAGTTATGCTTCAAAACAGGTTAAAAGTCTTTACAAATCGATTTGGGTTGGTTTGGGTCGATTTGGGGGTTTTGGGTTCGTGTTCCTTGTTGAAGCTGCTGGTGCTGGCTGCAGGAGGTGATCACTGCGGCGCAGTGAGCTCACCTTGCTCACTGCGGCGCAGTGCTTTTGTACTGGTTCTGGGCCAGTTTAGCCACTGCGGCGCAGTGGGCATAGTTCTTGCCCACTGCGGCGCAGTGCATTGTTTCTGGTCCTGGTCCAGTTTAGCCACTGCGGCGCAGTGGGCATAGTTCTTGCCCACTGCGGCGCAGTGGGCATAGTTCTTGCCCACTGCGGCGCAGTGCATTGTTTCTGGTCCTGGTTCAGTTTAGCCACTGCGGCGCAGTGGGCATAGTTCTGCTCCACTGCGGCGCAGTGGATAGTCACTGTGATTTTATGTGTGTCGATTTTCAAATTGTTGAGGTTGTATAATTGACATTCCAGTATATTGATGTATAATTATAGGTTGTGGAGGTGTGGACCCTATTACTCGTTTGTAATCTTTTACTAACTTCTTTGCCGATCAAGGTGAGTTTCGTATCTCCCTACTCGCTTGAGATCCGGGCTGAAAAGTGTAAACCTGGCGTGTTTACTTGCATGTATTGATTGATTGATTGATTGATTGTTTTAATTGTTGGATTGATGTGATGGTTCCTTTCGTTTGATTGGTTAAATTGGCTTGAGTATTGAATTGTTGAGATGATTATCACGTTGAATGACTTAGTTTGTATTTGTTAAGTATCTAGTAATATTAGGATAGACGTACATACATGAAAGTCGGTTATGCCTTCATTGGGTTTTAGATGTGATGGGAAGGCTGCGGTTGACCCTATATATAAGCATCTGAGACTCGAAGGAAGTAGAATCCTCTGAAGTATATGTACGTATAGTTGGTTTGAATTGTGGTTAATGGCTTATGGTTGTCGAATGTTGATTATGGGGTTAAGATTGACGATTATCGATTGTTAGTCTATGGTTCATCATATGTTGATTGACTTGGGTTATGTTTTGACAAAGTATTAATGGCTGTTGACGATGAGTGGTGATTATCGGTTTATGATTGACGATTATTGATGGATGACTCAGGTTTGGCGAATATTGATTATTGATTCATATTCATCGTATATCGATTGTTGGTTTACGATTTATGCATTTACATTTGATTGTAAGCATTGCATACATTATTGTTGGACCCTCGGCAGGGGATTGCCGGCATCCTGGTGCATAGATGTATGCACCCATTTTGGATGTAGACCTGACCCCGAGTATATAGACATATATATCTCGATGATTTTGAGATACAGCCTTGTCCATTGCGATGGCAGAAGGGTATCGTTGCATACGTGATTGAAGGTCACGCTTGGGATAGGCATGTTTGCTTATTCATACATTTGGCACTTGCATTGATACGCATATCATTTGTGCATTCTCATTACACATTTTCTTGTCTTGTGTAATCTTGTTGTTGGGCGATGTTGTGTTATGTAGAGGCTCACTGTAAGTCATGTCTAGCCTTTATTCTTATATGTCGATTATTGATGGATGACTCAGGTTTGGCGAATATTGATTATTGATTCATATTCATCGTATATCGATTGTTGGTTTACGATTTATGCATTTACATTTGATTGTAAGCATTGCATACATTATTGTTGGACCCTCGGCAGGGGATTGCCGGCATCCTGGTGCATAGATGTATGCACCCATTTTGGATGTAGACCTGACCCCGAGTATATAGACATATATATCTCGATGATTTTGAGATACAGCCTTGTCCATTGCGATGGCAGAAGGGTATCGTTGCATACGTGATTGAAGGTCACGCTTGGGATAGGCATGTTTGCTTATTCATACATTTGGCACTTGCATTGATACGCATATCATTTGTGCATTCTCATTACACATTTTCTTGTCTTGTGTAATCTTGTTGTTGGGCGATGTTGTGTTATGTAGAGGCTCACTGTAAGTCATGTCTAGCCTTTATTCTTATATGTCGATTATTGATGTTGGTTCTTTACGAACCATTACTACGAACTCACCAACCTTGTGTTGACTATGCTTAGTACACTTTTCAGGTAATCAGGTTCTCCCAGGGCGTGGAGTTTAGTTGCTTGGCTTGCTGTAAACCCGGACTATGGACCTCATGGATCAAGGATTCATTGGCCTGTCTTTTGCATTATACTTAGGATTGGTTGCCATCTTTGGATGTTATTATGTAAACTTTGATGGCTATTTGCTCCTGTTGTATTTTGATACTTGCTTCGTTATGTTTTGGATTCACCGAATCTATAATTGCATTTAGATTGTTCTATTGTAATTCCACCTGGTGCTATGTGTTTTCCGTGATATTCCGAGCCTCGGCTTGGGGTGTTACAGAATGGTGGCCCATGCGTGGTCGTAGAGAATTAGGCAGTTTTACCTAGACTACGGCTTAAGTTAAAAACTCTTCATATAGCATGCATGGTTAGGAATTCGTGTGCAATGTGAATGATGTGAATCCCCGTGTGAGTTCGTAGTTAAGACCTATTGTATGAAAACTTGAATTCAATGTGATGAATGTGAATTGTAGTTGACATGGGTTGTTGTTGTAAATTGTTGGAATTAATGTGTTGATTTAGGGCAAAATGAAAGGATGCCATTAACTTAGTATAATATTGTGGCAACCCTAAAAGAACCCGATCAACTCTTTTATGGTTACCCGATATTATAGCAAGTTCATGACATCGTGGATTGCGCACGTGTGGCTTAAAGTATAATAAGGAACCGATATGCTTAATGGAAGTTGATTAGGTGGAAGGTTAGCCGTTGGTACACCTTGTATACATACCCGGTCAATGACTAGAGAGCATATCGAATTCGGACTATACTTTGAATCATTTGTGTTAGTTGTTTAACTGCATGATGTATGAGCATGATTACTTGATGATATGTTGTGATATGTGAAAATTCCTTATGATGCTAACACTTTTGCCTTAGCATAATGTTATGAAATGAGTATGTGGTATCGGTATGAGAGCATTGACTACTTGTGTGGCTAACATGTGAGCATTTGAGACTAACTCTCGGGTCAACGTGTCACTTGTTTTATAGAAATGGCGAGACCCAGGAGAACCGGAAGGAACTATAGGGCTGAAGAGGAAGAACCTCAACCGGAAGCCCAACCGGAGGTACAAGGAGGTAGGGGCCGTGGTAGAGGGCGTGGTAGGGGCCAAGGAAGGGGTCGTGGTGAGGTCCCTGAGCCAAACATGACCGAGGTGATTGCTCAAACGATCGCCAATATTATGCCAACCATAATTGCTCAAGTCACGGCAAATCTTGGGCAAAATAATGGGCCTCAAAACAACGATGTCCCAGAAAACGTAAACAATGAAAATGATCAACCTTATGCCGAAGAAGATGAAGGAGAGGAGCCAGTGGGAGTTGGTATTGGGATGCCCATGAATAATCAATATGGCGGATACCGCCAAGGGTGTATATTTAAAGATTTTAAGAGTTGTGGGGCACCGGAGTTTGATGGAAGAGGTGGTCCCACGGAATGTATAAGGTGGTTTGAGGCGATAGAAGCGGTGATTGAAAGGAGTCATTGCACCTACGATGACCGGATTTCCTATGCATCCGGCATGTTTAGGCATGACGCCTTGAGTTGGTGGAATCAGGAAATAACATTGGGGCGGACTCATAACTTGGAGTGGATCGACTTCAAGAACAAGGTAAAAGCAAAGTTTTGTCCTCCGTATGAACTGCAAAACTTAACCATTGAATTCGCAAACCTAAACATGGAGGGAGCCGATTACAAGGGCTATGTGAGACGATTTCAAGAGTTGTCCACCCTCATTCCTCACTTGGTGGGTACCGAGTCACAGGCCATCCTGAAGTTCGTATTGGGCTTGAATCCTCAAGTCCGATCATATGTAAACTCAAACATGCCTACTTCTTTGGCTAATGCGGTTAACCAAGCCGGGAGTGTGACTGAAGATTTGTTGAGGAGTGGTGTTTTGAGCAAGTCCTCATCAAACAAGAGGAAAGAAGTGGGAGAGTCTAGTGGGGTAAAGAAAGCGGGAAGGTTTGACCCCAAGAATGCTTATAGGGGTAGGGTGATGGCGGCGGTGGAACCGGCTAGGAGGCCTTATACCGGGCCTCATCCTTTCTGTGGGAGGTGCAACAGGCACCATCCCGCCACTACTCCATGTAGGGCATGTTATAATTGCAACCAAGTTGGGCACGCATCCAAGAATTGTAGAGCTCCAAGAGCCGGCCCAATGAATGCGGCTCCTATTCGGGCCGTTCCTCCTCAAGGTAACCAAAGAAGAGGTGAATGTTTTGAATGTGGTAGCCGTGACCACTACCGTAATAATTGTCCTCGATGGGTGGGATAACAAGTTCAAGTAGCCGTTCATCCCAATCAACTACAAATGGTCGGGCCTAATCAAAACCGGAGACAACAAGGCCACCAAGTGCAACCACGCGGCCGAGCCTTTGCGGCCAATGTAAATGAAGCCCGCAATGATCCCAACGTTGTAGCAGGTACTTTTCTCCTTAATGGTCTCTATGCCACCGTTCTATTTGATTTCGGGGCCGATTTTAGCCTCGTGTCTTCTAACTTTGTTCCTTTGATTGATGTGCATCCGTGTGCTCTAAACTATGTGCTTGACATTGAAATGGTAAATGGGTCACTAACTAGAATTAGTCAAATACTTCGAGAATGTGTCTTGACTTTGGAAGATGTCGACTTCTTCATTGACCTTATGCCACTTGACATTGGTAGTTTTGATATTATAGTGGGTATGGATTGGTTGACGGCGGTGAATGCAACCATTGATTGTGGTGAAAGAGTTGTTAAAATACCTTTGGCTAACGGTAAAATTCTTAGGGTTCAAGGTGAAACCTCCGATTCTTCAACTTCTAAAGTCTTTAGTGCTACCATCTCAAAGGTAGAATTGAAGACCGTCCCTATCGTTTGTGATTTTCCCGATGTTTTTCCGGATGACTTACCAGGGTTACCTCCGCCCCGTGAACTTGATTTTCGTATCAATCTTATTCCCGAAGCCGCGCCCATAGCAAAAGCTCCTTATAGACTAGCCTTAACTGAAATGCAGGAGCTACAAACTCAACTCAAGGAACTCTAAGAGAAGGGTTTCATTCGCCCTAGTCAATCTCCTTGGGGTGCTCCTGTTCTCTTCGTCAAAAAGAAAGACGGATCCTTCCGAATGTGTATTGATTACCGGGAATTGAACAAGCTCACCGTGAAGAACCGATATCCTCTCCCTAGAATTGATGACTTGTTTGATCAACTTCAAGGAGCTAAGCACTTCTCAAAAATCGATCTTCGCTCGGGTTATCATCAACTCCGGGTACATGAAGATGACATCCCCAAAACGGCTTTTCGCACAAGGTATGGCCATTTTGAATTCACCGTGATGCCATTTGGGTTGACTAATGCACCGGCGGTGTTCATGGACTTGATGAACCGGGTATGTCAACCATATTTAGACAAGTCCGTTATTGTGTTCATTGATGACATACTTGTATACTCGAAGACAAAGGAGGAGCATGTTAAGCACTTGCGTGAAGTGCTTGAATTACTAAGGAAGGAGAAGTTGTATGCGAAATTTTCCAAGTGTGAGTTTTGGTTGGAAGAAGTCCACTTCCTTGGTCACGTAGTGAGCAAGGATGGTATTCATGTGGACCCAAACAAGATTGAAGCGGTCAAGAACTGGAGAAGACCCGAAACGCCATCCGAGATCCGTCAATTCCTTGGATTGGCGGGTTACTATATAAGATTTATTGAAAATTTCTCCCGTATTGCACAACCACTCACCCTCTTGACTCAAAAGGAGAGAAATTTTGAATGGGGCGAAAGACAAGAGAACGCCTTCCAAACACTTAAGGATATGCTATGTGATGCTCCTATTTTGACACTTCCGGATGGGATCGAAGATTTTGTAGTTTATTGTGATGCTTCGGGGCAAGGTTTGGGTTGTGTCCTTATGCAAAGGGGTAAAGTCATCGCTTATGCCTCTCGGCAATTGAAAGTGCATGAGAAGAACTACCCGACACATGATTTGGAATTGGGGGCCGTTGTGTTTGCTTTGAAGTGTTGGAGGCATTACCTCTATGGCACCAAATGTGTGATTTATACCGATCACAAAAGTCTCCAACACATCTTCAACCAAAGTGAATTGAACATGAGGCAAAGGCGTTGGTTAGAGCTATTTAGTGATTATGATTGTGACATCCGTTATCACCCGGGCAAGGCAAATGTAGTAGCCGATGCCTTGAGCCGAAAGGAGAGAGTGAAACCAAGACGGGCTAGAGCTATGAGCCTCACGGTAGGGCCAAACATTCGTGATCGGATCATTGAAGCCCAAATTCAAGCCACCCTACCGGAAAACTTTGGAAACGAAAACCTAGATGGCATGGAACAACTATTTGACCGAAAGAATGATAATGGGCTATACATGGTTGAAAGACTTTGGGTTCCTATTTTCGGCGACTTAAGAATGCTTATTATGAATGAAGCTCACCTATCGCCTTATTCGGTCCATCCCGGGTCGGATAAGATGTACTTTGACTTGAAGGAATTGTATTGGTGGCCGGGCATGAAGCGTGATGTGGCAAGGTATGTGAGTGAGTGCCTTACTTGCTTACAAGTCAAAGTCGATCACAAGAAGCCACCCGGATTGTTGGTACAACCGGTGATGCCCGAATGGAAGTGGGAACATATCTCAATGGGCTTCATCACTAAACTACCGAAGACGAGAAGCGGCCGAGACACGATTTGGGTGATAGTAGATCGGTTAACGAAATCGGCTCACTTTTTAGCCATTCGTGAAACCGATAAATTTGACACTTTGGCTCGCTTGTACATCAAGGAAGTAATATCTAAACACGGAGTGCCGATTTCTATCATTTCGGATAGAGATGCCCGTTTCAAATCAAAATTTTGGGAAGCCTTTCAAAAAGCCATGGGTACTCGACTTGACATGAGCACGGCATTTCACCCTCAAACGGATGGGCAAACCGAGAGAACCATCCAAACACTTGAAGACATGTTGAGGGCATGTGCAATTGATTTTGGTGGAAACTGGGAAGACCAATTGCCGTTAGTTGAGTTTTCATACAATAATAGCTACCATGCTACCATTCAAATGGCACCCTTTAAAGCATTGTACGGTAGAGTATGTCGTTCCCCTCTAGCTTGGGCAGAAATTGGAGAGAGTCAACTCATCGGGCCAGAAATTGTGATTGAAACGACTAAGGTAATATCTCAAATCAAGGAGAAGTTGCAATTGGCCCGTGAGCGTCAAAAGAAGTATGCCGATGTGAGACGAAGACCGTTGGAGTTTGAAGTTGGTGAATTTGTACTATTGAAAGTGTCACCTTGGAAAGGAGTCGTACGATTTGTGAAGCGGGGAAAACTTGCACCAAGGTATGTTGGTCCTTTCAAGATTCTTGAACGGGTTGGGAAAGTTGCTTATCGGCTAAAAATTGCCTCAAGAGCTTAGCGGTGTGCATGATGTGTTTCATATTTGTAATTTGCGCAAATGTTTGGCGGATCCTACACATCATGTGCCTATGGACGAAATTAGGGTTGATTCGAGCCTAAACTTTGTTGAAGAACCAGTAGAGATTTTAGATCGTCAAGAAAAGAAACTCAAGAAGAAGCGCTACACCATTGTGAAGGTTAGATGGAATGCTAGACGTGGAGCCGAGTTCACTTGGGAGCGAGAGGATCACATGAAGTCTAAGTACCCGCATTTGTTTAATAATTAGGGTTTTGTTGAATTTCGGGACGAAATTCTTTTAACGGGGGAATAATGTAACACCCGTGAATTTTGACCCGTTGACTTTTGTGTAAATTGGCTAACAAACTCTTGCCCACTGCGGCGCAGTGCATTGTTTCTGGTCCTGGTCCAGTTTAGCCACTGCGGCGCAGTGGGCATAGTTCTTGCCCACTGCGGCGCAGTGGGCATAGTTCTTGCCCACTGCGGCGCAGTGCATTGTTTCTGGTCCTGGTCCAGTTTAGCCACTGCGGCGCAGTGGGCATAGTTCTTGCCCACTGCGGCGCAGTGGGCATAGTTCTTGCCCACTGCGGCGCAGTGCATTGTTTCTGGTCCTGGTCCAGTTTAGCCACTGCGGCGCAGTGGGCATAGTTCTTGCCCACTGCGGCGCAGTGCATTGTTTCTGGTCCTGGTCCAGTTTAGCCACTGCGGCGCAGTGGGCATAGTTCTTGCCCACTGCGGCGCAGTGCATTGTTTTCCACTGCGGCGCAGTGGCATAGTTTTGCCACTGCGGCGCAGTGGGCATAGTTCTTGCCACTGCGGCGCAGTGGGCATAGTTTTGCCACTGCGGCGCAGTGGGCATAGTTCTTGCACTGGCCTGGTCAAGTTTAGCCACTGCGGCGCAGTGGGCATAGTTCTTGCCCACTGCGGCGCAGTGCATTGTTTCTGGTCCTGGTCCAGTTTAGCCACTGCGGCGCAGTGCATTGTTTCTGGTCCTGGTCCAGTTTAGCCACTGCGGCGCAGTGCATTGTTTCTGGTCCTGGTCCAGTTTAGCCACTGCGGCGCAGTGGGCATAGTTCTTGCCCACTGCGGCGCAGTGCATTGTTTCTGGTCGCAGTGGCATAGTTTTGCCACTGCGGCGCAGTGGGCATAGTTCTTGCCACTGCGGCGCAGTGGGCATAGTTCTTGCACTGGCCTGGTCCAGTTTAGCCACTGCGGCGCAGTGGGCATAGTTCTTGCCCACTGCGGCGCAGTGCATTGTTTCTGGTCCTGGTCCAGTTTAGCCACTGCGGCGCAGTGCATTGTTTCTGGTCCTGGTCCAGTTTAGCCACTGCGGCGCAGTGCATTGTTTCTGGTCCTGGTCCAGTTTAGCCACTGCGGCGCAGTGGGCATAGTTCTTGCCCACTGCGGCGCAGTGCATTGTTTTGCACTGCGGCGCAGTGGCATAGTTTTGCCACTGCGGCGCAGTGGGCATAGTTTTGCCCACTGCGGCGCAGTGGGCATAGTTCTTGCCCACTGCGGCGCAGTGGGCATAGTTCTTGCCACTGCGGCGCAGTGGGCATAGTTCTTGCCACTGCGGCGCAGTGGGCATAGTTCTTGCCACTGCGGCGCAGTGGGCATAGTTCTTGCCACTGCGGCGCAGTGGCATAGTTTTCCACTGCGGCGCATGGGCATAGTTCTGCCACTGCGGCGCAGTGGGCATAGTTCTTGCTCACTGCGGCGCAGTGCTTTTGTACTGGTTCTGGGCCAGTTTAGCCACTGCGGCGCAGTGGGCATAGTTCTTGCCCACTGCGGCGCAGTGCATTGTTTCTGGTCCTGGTCCAGTTTAGCCACTGCGGCGCAGTGGGCATAGTTCTTGCCCACTGCGGCGCAGTGCATTGTTTCTGGTCCTGGTCCAGTTTAGCCACTGCGGCGCAGTGGGCATAGTTCTGCTCCACTGCGGCGCAGTGGATAGTCACTGTAATTTTATGTGTGTCGATTTTCAAATTGTTGAGGTTGTATAATTGACATTCCAGTATATTGATGTATAATTATAGGTTGTGGAGGTGTGGACCCTATTACTCGTTTGTAATCTTTTACTAACTTCTTTGCCGATCAAGGTGAGTTTCGTATCTCCCTACTCGCTTGAGATCCGGGCTGAAAAGTGTAAACCTGGCGTGTTTACTTGCATGTATTGATTGATTGATTGATTGATTGTTTTAATTGTTGGATTGATGTGATGGTTCCTTTCGTTTGATTGGTTAAATTGGCTTGAGTATTGAATTGTTGAGATGATTATCACGTTGAATGACTTAGTTTGTATTTGTTAAGTATCTAGTAATATTAGGATAGACGTACATACATGAAAGTCGGTTATGCCTTCATTGGGTTTTAGATGTGGTGGGAAGGCTGCGGGTGACCCTATATATAAGCATCTGAGACTCGAAGGAAGTAGAATCCTCTGAAGTATATGTACGTATAGTTGGTTTGAATTGTGGTTAATGGCTTATGGTTGTCGAATGTTGATTATGGGGTTAAGATTGACGATTATCGATTGTTAGTCTATGGTTCATCATATGTTGATTGACTTGGGTTATGTTTTGACAAAGTATTAATGGCTGTTGACGATGAGTGGTGATTATCGGTTTATGATTGACGATTATTGATGGATGACTCAGGTTTGGCGAATATTGATTATTGATTCATATTCATCGTATATCGATTGTTGGTTTACGATTTATGCATTTACATTTGATTGTAAGCATTGCATACATTATTGTTGGACCCTCGGCAGGGGATTGCCGGCATCCTGGTGCATAGATGTATGCACCCATTTTGGATGTAGACCTGACCCCGAGTATATAGACATATATATCTCGATGATTTTGAGATACAGCCTTGTCCATTGCGATGGCAGAAGGGTATCGTTGCATACGTGATTGAAGGTCACGCTTGGGATAGGCATGTTTGCTTATTCATACATTTGGCACTTGCATTGATACGCATATCATTTGTGCATTCTCATTACACATTTTCTTGTCTTGTGTAATCTTGTTGTTGGGCGATGTTGTGTTATGTAGAGGCTCACTGTAAGTCATGTCTAGCCTTTATTCTTATATGTCGATTATTGATGTTGGTTCTTTACGAACCATTACTACGAACTCACCAACCTTGTGTTGACTATGCTTAGTACACTTTTCAGGTAATCAGGTTCTCCCAGGGCGTGGAGTTTAGTTGCTTGGCTTGCTGTAAACCCGGACTATGGACCTCATGGATCAAGGATTCATTGGCCTGTCTTTTGCATTATACTTAGGATTGGTTGCCATCTTTGGATGTTATTATGTAAACTTTGATGGCTATTTGCTCCTGTTGTATTTTGATACTTGCTTCGTTATGTTTTGGATTCACCGAATCTATAATTGCATTTAGATTGTTCTATTGTAATTCCACCTGGTGCTATGTGTTTTCCGTGATATTCCGAGCCTCGGCTTGGGGTGTTACAGAATGGTGGCCCATGCGTGGTCGTAGAGAATTAGGCAGTTTTACCTAGACTACGGCTTAAGTTAAAAACTCTTCATATAGCATGCATGGTTAGGAATTCGTGTGCAATGTGAATGATGTGAATCCCCGTGTGAGTTCGTAGTTAAGACCTATTGTATGAAAACTTGAATTCAATGTGATGAATGTGAATTGTAGTTGACATGGGTTGTTGTTGTAAATTGTTGGAATTAATGTGTTGATTTAGGGCAAAATGAAAGGATGCCATTAACTTAGTATAATATTGTGGCAACCCTAAAAGAACCCGATCAACTCTTTTATGGTTACCCGATATTATAGCAAGTTCATGACATCGTGGATTGCGCACGTGTGGCTTAAAGTATAATAAGGAACCGATATGCTTAATGGAAGTTGATTAGGTGGAAGGTTAGCCGTTGGTACACCTTGTATACATACCCGGTCAATGACTAGAGAGCATATCGAATTCGGACTATACTTTGAATCATTTGTGTTAGTTGTTTAACTGCATGATGTATGAGCATGATTACTTGATGATATGTTGTGATATGTGAAAATTCCTTATGATGCTAACACTTTTGCCTTAGCATAATGTTATGAAATGAGTATGTGGTATCGGTATGAGAGCATTGACTACTTGTGTGGCTAACATGTGAGCATTTGAGACTAACTCTCGGGTCAACGTGTCACTTGTTTTATAGAAATGGCGAGACCCAGGAGAACCGGAAGGAACTATAGGGCTGAAGAGGAAGAACCTCAACCGGAAGCCCAACCGGAGGTACAAGGAGGTAGGGGCCGTGGTAGAGGGCGTGGTAGGGGCCAAGGAAGGGGTCGTGGTGAGGTCCCTGAGCCAAACATGACCGAGGTGATTGCTCAAACGATCGCCAATATTATGCCAACCATAATTGCTCAAGTCACGGCAAATCTTGGGCAAAATAATGGGCCTCAAAACAACGATGTCCCAGAAAACGTAAACAATGAAAATGATCAACCTTATGCCGAAGAAGATGAAGGAGAGGAGCCAGTGGGAGTTGGTATTGGGATGCCCATGAATAATCAATATGGCGGATACCGCCAAGGGTGTATATTTAAAGATTTTAAGAGTTGTGGGGCACCGGAGTTTGATGGAAGAGGTGGTCCCACGGAATGTATAAGGTGGTTTGAGGCGATAGAAGCGGTGATTGAAAGGAGTCATTGCACCTACGATGACCGGATTTCCTATGCATCCGGCATGTTTAGGCATGACGCCTTGAGTTGGTGGAATCAGGAAATAACATTGGGGCGGACTCATAACTTGGAGTGGATCGACTTCAAGAACAAGGTAAAAGCAAAGTTTTGTCCTCCGTATGAACTGCAAAACTTAACCATTGAATTCGCAAACCTAAACATGGAGGGAGCCGATTACAAGGGCTATGTGAGACGATTTCAAGAGTTGTCCACCCTCATTCCTCACTTGGTGGGTACCGAGTCACAGGCCATCCTGAAGTTCGTATTGGGCTTGAATCCTCAAGTCCGATCATATGTAAACTCAAACATGCCTACTTCTTTGGCTAATGCGGTTAACCAAGCCGGGAGTGTGACTGAAGATTTGTTGAGGAGTGGTGTTTTGAGCAAGTCCTCATCAAACAAGAGGAAAGAAGTGGGAGAGTCTAGTGGGGTAAAGAAAGCGGGAAGGTTTGACCCCAAGAATGCTTATAGGGGTAGGGTGATGGCGGCGGTGGAACCGGCTAGGAGGCCTTATACCGGGCCTCATCCTTTCTGTGGGAGGTGCAACAGGCACCATCCCGCCACTACTCCATGTAGGGCATGTTATAATTGCAACCAAGTTGGGCACGCATCCAAGAATTGTAGAGCTCCAAGAGCCGGCCCAATGAATGCGGCTCCTATTCGGGCCGTTCCTCCTCAAGGTAACCAAAGAAGAGGTGAATGTTTTGAATGTGGTAGCCGTGACCACTACCGTAATAATTGTCCTCGATGGGTGGGATAACAAGTTCAAGTAGCCGTTCATCCCAATCAACTACAAATGGTCGGGCCTAATCAAAACCGGAGACAACAAGGCCACCAAGTGCAACCACGCGGCCGAGCCTTTGCGGCCAATGTAAATGAAGCCCGCAATGATCCCAACGTTGTAGCAGGTACTTTTCTCCTTAATGGTCTCTATGCCACCGTTCTATTTGATTTCGGGGCCGATTTTAGCCTCGTGTCTTCTAACTTTGTTCCTTTGATTGATGTGCATCCGTGTGCTCTAAACTATGTGCTTGACATTGAAATGGTAAATGGGTCACTAACTAGAATTAGTCAAATACTTCGAGAATGTGTCTTGACTTTGGAAGATGTCGACTTCTTCATTGACCTTATGCCACTTGACATTGGTAGTTTTGATATTATAGTGGGTATGGATTGGTTGACGGCGGTGAATGCAACCATTGATTGTGGTGAAAGAGTTGTTAAAATACCTTTGGCTAACGGTAAAATTCTTAGGGTTCAAGGTGAAACCTCCGATTCTTCAACTTCTAAAGTCTTTAGTGCTACCATCTCAAAGGTAGAATTGAAGACCGTCCCTATCGTTTGTGATTTTCCCGATGTTTTTCCGGATGACTTACCAGGGTTACCTCCGCCCCGTGAACTTGATTTTCGTATCAATCTTATTCCCGAAGCCGCGCCCATAGCAAAAGCTCCTTATAGACTAGCCTTAACTGAAATGCAGGAGCTACAAACTCAACTCAAGGAACTCTAAGAGAAGGGTTTCATTCGCCCTAGTCAATCTCCTTGGGGTGCTCCTGTTCTCTTCGTCAAAAAGAAAGACGGATCCTTCCGAATGTGTATTGATTACCGGGAATTGAACAAGCTCACCGTGAAGAACCGATATCCTCTCCCTAGAATTGATGACTTGTTTGATCAACTTCAAGGAGCTAAGCACTTCTCAAAAATCGATCTTCGCTCGGGTTATCATCAACTCCGGGTACATGAAGATGACATCCCCAAAACGGCTTTTCGCACAAGGTATGGCCATTTTGAATTCACCGTGATGCCATTTGGGTTGACTAATGCACCGGCGGTGTTCATGGACTTGATGAACCGGGTATGTCAACCATATTTAGACAAGTCCGTTATTGTGTTCATTGATGACATACTTGTATACTCGAAGACAAAGGAGGAGCATGTTAAGCACTTGCGTGAAGTGCTTGAATTACTAAGGAAGGAGAAGTTGTATGCGAAATTTTCCAAGTGTGAGTTTTGGTTGGAAGAAGTCCACTTCCTTGGTCACGTAGTGAGCAAGGATGGTATTCATGTGGACCCAAACAAGATTGAAGCGGTCAAGAACTGGAGAAGACCCGAAACGCCATCCGAGATCCGTCAATTCCTTGGATTGGCGGGTTACTATAGAAGATTTATTGAAAATTTCTCCCGTATTGCACAACCACTCACCCTCTTGACTCAAAAGGAGAGAAATTTTGAATGGGGCGAAAGACAAGAGAACGCCTTCCAAACACTTAAGGATATGCTATGTGATGCTCCTATTTTGACACTTCCGGATGGGATCGAAGATTTTGTAGTTTATTGTGATGCTTCGGGGCAAGGTTTGGGTTGTGTCCTTATGCAAAGGGGTAAAGTCATCGCTTATGCCTCTCGGCAATTGAAAGTGCATGAGAAGAACTACCCGACACATGATTTGGAATTGGGGGCCGTTGTGTTTGCTTTGAAGTGTTGGAGGCATTACCTCTATGGCACCAAATGTGTGATTTATACCGATCACAAAAGTCTCCAACACATCTTCAACCAAAGTGAATTGAACATGAGGCAAAGGCGTTGGTTAGAGCTATTTAGTGATTATGATTGTGACATCCGTTATCACCCGGGCAAGGCAAATGTAGTAGCCGATGCCTTGAGCCGAAAGGAGAGAGTGAAACCAAGACGGGCTAGAGCTATGAGCCTCACGGTAGGGCCAAACATTCGTGATCGGATCATTGAAGCCCAAATTCAAGCCACCCTACCGGAAAACTTTGGAAACGAAAACCTAGATGGCATGGAACAACTATTTGACCGAAAGAATGATAATGGGCTATACATGGTTGAAAGACTTTGGGTTCCTATTTTCGGCGACTTAAGAATGCTTATTATGAATGAAGCTCACCTATCGCCTTATTCGGTCCATCCCGGGTCGGATAAGATGTACTTTGACTTGAAGGAATTGTATTGGTGGCCGGGCATGAAGCGTGATGTGGCAAGGTATGTGAGTGAGTGCCTTACTTGCTTACAAGTCAAAGTCGATCACAAGAAGCCACCCGGATTGTTGGTACAACCGGTGATGCCCGAATGGAAGTGGGAACATATCTCAATGGGCTTCATCACTAAACTACCGAAGACGAGAAGCGGCCGAGACACGATTTGGGTGATAGTAGATCGGTTAACGAAATCGGCTCACTTTTTAGCCATTCGTGAAACCGATAAATTTGACACTTTGGCTCGCTTGTACATCAAGGAAGTAATATCTAAACACGGAGTGCCGATTTCTATCATTTCGGATAGAGATGCCCGTTTCAAATCAAAATTTTGGGAAGCCTTTCAAAAAGCCATGGGTACTCGACTTGACATGAGCACGGCATTTCACCCTCAAACGGATGGGCAAACCGAGAGAACCATCCAAACACTTGAAGACATGTTGAGGGCATGTGCAATTGATTTTGGTGGAAACTGGGAAGACCAATTGCCGTTAGTTGAGTTTTCATACAATAATAGCTACCATGCTACCATTCAAATGGCACCCTTTAAAGCATTGTACGGTAGAGTATGTCGTTCCCCTCTAGCTTGGGCAGAAATTGGAGAGAGTCAACTCATCGGGCCAGAAATTGTGATTGAAACGACTAAGGTAATATCTCAAATCAAGGAGAAGTTGCAATTGGCCCGTGAGCGTCAAAAGAAGTATGCCGATGTGAGACGAAGACCGTTGGAGTTTGAAGTTGGTGAATTTGTACTATTGAAAGTGTCACCTTGGAAAGGAGTCGTACGATTTGTGAAGCGGGGAAAACTTGCACCAAGGTATGTTGGTCCTTTCAAGATTCTTGAACGGGTTGGGAAAGTTGCTTATCGGCTAAAAATTGCCTCAAGAGCTTAGCGGTGTGCATGATGTGTTTCATATTTGTAATTTGCGCAAATGTTTGGCGGATCCTACACATCATGTGCCTATGGACGAAATTAGGGTTGATTCGAGCCTAAACTTTGTTGAAGAACCAGTAGAGATTTTAGATCGTCAAGAAAAGAAACTCAAGAAGAAGCGCTACACCATTGTGAAGGTTAGATGGAATGCTAGACGTGGAGCCGAGTTCACTTGGGAGCGAGAGGATCACATGAAGTCTAAGTACCCGCATTTGTTTAATAATTAGGGTTTTGTTGAATTTCGGGACGAAATTCTTTTAACGGGGGAATAATGTAACACCCGTGAATTTTGACCCGTTGACTTTTGTGTAAATTGGCTAACAAACTCGTTGAATGAAATAATTGGGCCCATTTGTGATTATATGGCTATGTGGTATGCTAGTCGGGTCGTCGTATGTGTAGTCGGTATTTAATTGTGCAACTAATGGTATTGTGGTTGAGAAGGGAAACGGGTCGGCCCGTGGGTAGTCCATGACCCACCAGCCCCTCCCCAAGACCCATTTCCCCTTATCCTTTTCTCATTTCCCTCTTTTCTCTCTATCTCTCTTATCCTCTCTCAAGTAGAAGAAACCTCTTTTGGTTCTTCATCAAATCTTGCCTTAACTTTGTGTTGAAACTACCATAATACAAGAATCATAGCCATCTTCATCTCGTTTGCTTCCTATCGAAGAATCAAAGGTGGAAATCTTCCATTCTTAGCCATTTTGACCTAATTTCGGGTTTAAGCCCAAGGAGGTGTTTGTGTAAGTCAAAATCATCCCATTTATTTCCATTTATGCTTGTTCATATGTTTCTAGTTGATTTGAGGTGATTTCGAGTCTTTAAAATGGTAAAAATGGAATTTAGGGTTAGGGTTAGGGTTTGATTGAATTGTGTGAGTGATTTTGATGTTTTGGTCGAAATTGTGGGTTGGGTTATGTGTATTGATTGATTGATTGATTGATTGATTGATTGTTGTTTTGATTGTTGGATTGATGTGATTGTTATTGATTGATTGATTGATTGATTGATTGATTGATCGTTTTAGTTGTTGGATTGGTGTGATGGTTCCTTTCGTGAGATTGGTTAAATTGGTTCGATTGATTGATTGATTGATTGATTGATTGATTGATTGATTGATTGATTGATTGATTGATTGATTGATTGATTGATTGATTGATTGATTGATTGATTGATTGATTGATTGATTGATTGATTGATTGATTGATTGATTGATTGATTGATTGATTGATTGATTGATTGATTGATTGATTGATTGATTGATTGATTGATTGATTGATTGATTGATTGATTGATTGATTGATTGATTGATTGATTGATTGATTGATTGATTGATTGATTGATTGATTGATTGATTGATTGATTGATTGATTGATTGATTGATTGATTGATTGATTGATTGATTGATTGATTGATTGATTGATTGATTGATTGATTGATTGATTGATTGATTGATTGATTGATTGATTGATTGATTGATTGATTGATTGATTGATTGATTGATTGATTGATTGATTGATTGATTGATTGATTGATTGATTGATTGATTGATTGATTGATTGATTGATTGATTGATTGATTGATTGATTGATTGATTGATTGATTGATTGATTGATTGATTGATTGATTGATTGATTGATTGATTGATTGATTGATTGATTGATTGATTGATTGATTGATTGATTGATTGATTGATTGATTGATTGATTGATTGATTGATTGATTGATTGATTGATTGATTGATTGATTGATTGATTGATTGATTGATTGATTGATTGATTGATTGATTGATTGATTGATTGATTGATTGATTGATTGATTGATTGATTGATTGATTGATTGATTGATTGATTGATTGATTGATTGATTGATTGATTGATTGATTGATTGATTGATTGATTGATTGATTGATTGATTGATTGATTGATTGATTGATTGATTGATTGATTGATTGATTGATTGATTGATTGATTGATTGATTGATTGATTGATTGATTGATTGATTGATTGATTGATTGATTGATTGATTGATTGATTGATTGATTGATTGATTGATTGATTGATTGATTGATTGATTGATTGATTGATTGATTGATTGATTGATTGATTGATTGATTGATTGATTGATTGATTGATTGATTGATTGATTGATTGATTGATTGATTGATTGATTGATTGATTGATTGATTGATTGATTGATTGATTGATTGATTGATTGATTGATTGATTGATTGATTGATTGATTGATTGATTGATTGATTGATTGATTGATTGATTGATTGATTGATTGATTGATTGATTGATTGATTGATTGATTGATTGATTGATTGATTGATTGATTGATTGATTGATTGATTGATTGATTGATTGATTGATTGATTGATTGATTGATTGATTGATTGATTGATTGATTGATTGATTGATTGATTGATTGATTGATTGATTGATTGATTGATTGATTGATTGATTGATTGATTGATTGATTGATTGATTGATTGATTGATTGATTGATTGATTGATTGATTGATTGATTGATTGATTGATTGATTGATTGATTGATTGATTGATTGATTGATTGATTGATTGATTGATTGATTGATTGATTGATTGATTGATTGATTGATTGATTGATTGATTGATTGATTGATTGATTGATTGATTGATTGATTGATTGATTGATTGATTGATTGATTGATTGATTGATTGATTGATTGATTGATTGATTGATTGATTGATTGATTGATTGATTGATTGATTGATTGATTGATTGATTGATTGATTGATTGATTGATTGATTGATTGATTGATTGATTGATTGATTGATTGATTGATTGATTGATTGATTGATTGATTGATTGATTGATTGATTGATTGATTGATTGATTGATTGATTGATTGATTGATTGATTGATTGATTGATTGATTGATTGATTGATTGATTGATTGATTGATTGATTGATTGATTGATTGATTGATTGATTGATTGATTGATTGATTGATTGATTGATTGATTGATTGATTGATTGATTGATTGATTGATTGATTGATTGATTGATTGATTGATTGATTGATTGATTGATTGATTGATTGATTGATTGATTGATTGATTGATTGATTGATTGATTGATTGATTGATTGATTGATTGATTGATTGATTGATTGATTGATTGATTGATTGATTGATTGATTGATTGATTGATTGATTGATTGATTGATTGATTGATTGATTGATTGATTGATTGATTGATTGATTGATTGATTGATTGATTGATTGATTGATTGATTGATTGATTGATTGATTGATTGATTGATTGATTAAGATAGAACATGACGTGCATTGTAGAGTCGTATGATTTGTTGTACGATAGACTTGTGTTTGAGGTTGATTATGCTTTTGTGTTTATTGATTGATTGATTGATTGATTGATTGTTTTAATTGTTGGATTGATGTGATGGTTCCTTTCGTTTGATTGGTTAAATTGGCTTGAGTATTGAATTGTTGAGATGATTATCACGTTGAATGACTTAGTTTGTATTTGTTAAGTATCTAGTAATATTAGGATAGACGTACATACAAGAAAGTCGGTTATGCCTTCATTGGGTTTTAGATGTGGTGGGAAGGCTGCGGGTGACCCTATATATAAGCATCTGAGACTCCCCAAGACCCATTTCCCCTTATCCTTTTCTCATTTCCCTCTTTTCTCTCTATCTCTCTTATCCTCTCTCAAGTAGAAGAAACCTCTTTTGGTTCTTCATCAAATCTTGCCTTAACTTTGTGTTGAAACTACCATAATACAAGAATCATAGCCATCTTCATCTCGTTTGCTTCCTATCGAAGAATCAAAGGTGGAAATCTTCCATTCTTAGCCATTTTGACCTAATTTCGGGTTTAAGCCCAAGGAGGTGTTTGTGTAAGTCAAAATCATCCCATTTATTTCCATTTATGCTTGTTCATATGTTTCTAGTTGATTTGAGGTGATTTCGAGTCTTTAAAATGGTAAAAATGGAATTTAGGGTTAGGGTTAGGGTTTGAATGATTTGTGAGTGATTTTGATGTTTTGGCCGAACTTGTGGGTTGGGTTATGTGTATTTATGTTCAATGATGCTAAGTTATGCTTCAAAACAGGTTAAAAGTCTTTACAAATCGATTTGGGTTGGTTTGGGTCGATTTGGGGGTTTTGGGTTCGTGTTCCTTGTTGAAGCTGCTGGTGCTGGCTGCAGGAGGTGGTCACTGCGGCGCAGTGAGCTCACCTTGCTCACTGCGGCGCAGTGCTTTTGTACTGGTTCTGGGCCAGTTTAGCCACTGCGGCGCAGTGGGCATAGTTCTTGCCCACTGCGGCGCAGTGCATTGTTTCTGGTCCTGGTTCAGTTTAGCCACTGCGGCGCAGTGGGCATAGTTCTTGCCCACTGCGGCGCAGTGCATTGTTTTTGGTCCTGGTTCAGTTTAGCCACTGCGGCGCAGTGGGCATAGTTCTGCTCCACTGCGGCGCAGTGGATAGTCACTGTAATTTTATGTGTGTCGATTTTCAAATTGTTGAGGTTGTATAATTGACATTCCAGTATATTGATGTATAATTATAGGTTGTGGAGGTGTGGACCCTATTACTCGTTTGTAATCTTTTACTAACTTCTTTGCCGATCAAGGTGAGTTTCGTATCTCCCTACTCGCTTGAGATCCGGGCTGAAAAGTGTAAACCTGGCGTGTTTACTTGCATGTATTGATTGATTGATTGATTGATTGTTTTAATTGTTGGATTGATGTGATGGTTCCTTTCGTTTGATTGGTTAAATTGGCTTGAGTATTGAATTGTTGAGATGATTATCACGTTGAATGACTTAGTTTGTATTTGTTAAGTATCTAGTAATATTAGGATAGACGTACATACAAGAAAGTCGGTTATGCCTTCATTGGGTTTTAGATGTGGTGGGAAGGCTGCGGGTGACCCTATATATAAGCATCTGAGACTCGAAGGAAGTAGAATCCTCTGAAGTATATGTACGTATAGTTGGTTTGAATTGTGGTTAATGGCTTATGGTTGTCGAATGTTGATTATGGGGTTAAGATTGACGATTATCGATTGTTAGTCTATGGTTCATCATATGTTGATTGACTTGGGTTATGTTTTGACAAAGTATTAATGGCTGTTGACGATGAGTGGTGATTATCGGTTTATGATTGACGATTATTGATGGATGACTCAGGTTTGGCGAATATTGATTATTGATTCATATTCATCGTATATCGATTGTTGGTTTACGATTTATGCATTTACATTTGATTGTAAGCATTGCATACATTATTGTTGGACCCTCGGCAGGGGATTGCCGGCATCCTGGTGCATAGATGTATGCACCCATTTTGGATGTAGACCTGACCCCGAGTATATAGACATATATATCTCGATGATTTTGAGATACAGCCTTGTCCATTGCGATGGCAGAAGGGTATCGTTGCATACGTGATTGAAGGTCACGCTTGGGATAGGCATGTTTGCTTATTCATACATTTGGCACTTGCATTGATACGCATATCATTTGTGCATTCTCATTACACATTTTCTTATCTTGTGTAATCTTGTTGTTGGGCGATGTTGTGTTATGTAGAGGCTCACTGTAAGTCATGTCTAGCCTTTATTCTTATATGTCGATTATTGATGTTGGTTCTTTACGAACCATTACTACGAACTCACCAACCTTGTGTTGACTATGCTTAGTACACTTTTCAGGTAATCAGGTTCTCCCAGGGCGTGGAGTTTAGTTGCTTGGCTTGCTGTAAACCCGGACTATGGACCTCATGGATCAAGGATTCATTGGCCTGTCTTTTGCATTATACTTAGGATTGGTTGCCATCTTTGGATGTTATTATGTAAACTTTGATGGCTATTTGCTCCTGTTGTATTTTGATACTTGCTTCGTTATGTTTTGGATTCACCGAATCTATAATTGCATTTAGATTGTTCTATTGTAATTCCACCTGGTGCTATGTGTTTTCCGTGATATTCCGAGCCTCGGCTTGGGGTGTTACATTATATGTTTTACTTGCGGGGTGAAAAGCATGATTAATTAAAATGACTTTCTCTTATGAAATGATTCTTTGAAATAATGATAATGATATGGGAATTATATTGTATGTTCAAACGTGTTATATGTTATATGATGAGCTTGAGTACTGTCAAACGATGGTCCCCTGTACACTACTATTAACTCATTGAGGCCTGTAGTTAGAGGGTTGCGCAACTAGGATTCGTCCCCTCACTCACCAAGATGGCAGCGGGTTGACTGGCCGCCTTAGTGGCCGCCCTCATCTCCGGTCTGCCTAGGGGTGCTCTAATCTACTATATATATTATTGGTCGTCTCCATGGCACGACCCACTCGTTGTTATTAATGCACGTGATTGACAGCATGTGCTACTGTTATCATATCTTCGGGACATATTATCATTATTGTTATTTGGACGTGAAAGGGTCTTAGTAGTGGCTCAAGCACAGACTCATCAAATTATGCCTTTGGCTAAATATTATTGATTATTACTTATGGTTGGATATTATGGATTGAACATACGGTTTGGGTATTGGACCTTATATGGAATCATTGAAAATTGTTGGAATTGGCAATATTGAAGTATTGATGACCAAATGGTTTTGGTATGATGAATGATTAATCGATTGATTTATGTTTCTCTCACGATAAATGTGACAAATGAGAACTTTATAATTTACCATGAATTTCTCAACTATTTTGAAATGGATATGTAACGAGACTTACTTGCAAACCTATGCACTCACCAACTACGTTTTTGTAGTTGACACTTTTCTTCATGCTTTTCAGGAATTAGCATAAGCTTTGAGGAATTATATTGTATGTTCAACGTGTTATATGTTATATGATGAGCTTGAGTACTGTCAAACGATGGTCCCCTGTACACTACTATTAACTCATTGAGGCCTGTAGTTAGAGGGTTGCGCAACTAGGATTCGTCCCCTCACTCACCAAGATGGCAGCGGGTTGACTGGCCGCCTTAGTGGCCGCCCTCATCTCCGGTCTGCCTAGGGGTGCTCTAATCTACTATATATATTATTGGTCGTCTCCATGGCACGACCCACTCGTTGTTATTAATGCACGTGATTGACAGCATGTGCTACTGTTATCATATCTTCGGGACATATTATCATTATTGTTATTTGGACGTGAAAGGGTCTTAGTAGTGGCTCAAGCACAGACTCATCAAATTATGCCTTTGGCTAAATATTATTGATTATTACTTATGGTTGGATATTATGGATTGAACATACGGTTTGGGTATTGGACCTTATATGGAATCATTGAAAATTGTTGGAATTGGCAATATTGAAGTATTGATGACCAAATGGTTTTGGTATGATGAATGATTAATCGATTGATTTATGTTTCTCTCACGATAAATGTGACAAATGAGAACTTTATAATTTACCATGAATTTCTCAACTATTTTGAAATGGATATGTAACGAGACTTACTTGCAAACCTATGCACTCACCAACTACGTTTTTGTAGTTGACACTTTTCTTCATGCTTTTCAGGAATTAGCATAAGCTTTGAGGAATTATATGCATCATGATTATTTGCATTACACTTGGGAGTCAAAGTTCAAACCTTGTGACGGGCAATGGAATCCGCCTTGATCATTGTAGTATATCATCTCATGTATTTGTTATTTGTTTCGTGGCCTCAATATCCAAGTATGGTAGACGTATTGTACTTGGGAATTGGTTCACATGCTTGTGCATCGTAAAATTACTTTTATCAAATAAAGCTATGGTGAATGTTATCTATTATCCTTTGTTTTGAATACTCGACTTTCTGTACATCTCAACGTTCTGCCTTAGTTGGGGTGTTACACATAGTTGTGAGATTCATCATTTATTTATAGATGTGCTAGATGTTTACGGTTTTGGTTTGATTGACTTGTAATTTGTCCCTCTCTTAGGCTCTTGGATTTATTCGGGAGTAAGGGTTCCATTTCAAACTCTGCACTAAGATGTGCGAATTTGAGGTTAATTTATTCCATTTCCGGGTTCATTTCTTTGATATGAGTGTGCCGGTGATGTGTTGAGCTAGAACTTGGCCTGGTGATCGTTACGAGACCGCAGTGAGATCACTTTTGTGATATAAGTACATTGGATGACGAATTGGCATATTAGGTTTGACCCGTATTTTCTTTCTTTCTTTGCACCTTTGCTTTTGTATATTTTACCTTTACTATATATACACTCTCTTTCCTTCCTTTGTAAACCTGTGTTGCACTCATCTTTAGTGCAAAGTACACTTATACATCCTTTTTAACTTAGCCTTTTCCTTTGTATAAATCCACTTAAATATGTAAACTTTACCTCACTATACCGATAGTCTAATCTTGGGGGCTATTGATTGTCATTGGTTTGTTTGGATGGTTTGGGAGAGCTTCAGTGGATTGTCAGTTGGAATATTCTTGGTATATGGGAAGACGTCGATTGGTCAAGTTATTGGGGAATGTCTTGGATTGTTCAAAGGAAGTATATTGTTATAGACATTGTTCATCATTGTAAAGGGTGCCTACTAGTAGAGTAAAAATGGTTCAATAAAGAAGAAAAAATGAAAAACAGAAAAAAAAATAAAAAAAAAAAGAAAAAAAGAAAAAAAGAAAAAAAAAAAAAAGAAAAAAAGAAAAAAAGAAAAAAAGAAAAAAAGAAAAAAAGAAAAAAAGAAAAAAAGAAAAAAAGAAAAAAAGAAAAAAAGAAAAAAAGAAAAAAAGAAAAAAAGAAAAAAAGAAAAAAAGAAAAAAAGAAAAAAAGAAAAAAAGAAAAAAAGAAAAAAAGAAAAAAAAATAAAAAGAAAAAAAGAAAAAAAGAAAAAAAAATAAAAAGAAAAAAAGAAAAAAAGAAAAAAAAATAAAAAGAAAAAAAGAAAAAAAGAAAAAAAAATAAAAAGAAAAAAAGAAAAAAAGAAAAAAAGAAAAAAAAAAAAAAGAAAAAAAGAAAAAAAAAAAAAAGAAAAAAAAAAAAAAGAAAAAAAGAAAAAAAGAAAAAAAGAAAAAAAGAAAAAAAGAAAAAAAGAAAAAAAAATAAAAAAAAAAAAGAAAAAAAGAAAAAAAGAAAAAAAGAAAAAAAGAAAAAAAGAAAAAAAGAAAAAAAAAAAAAAAAAAAAAGAAAAAAAGAAAAAAAGAAAAAAAGAAAAAAAGAAAAAAAGAAAAAAAGAAAAAAAGAAAAAAAGAAAAAAAGAAAAAAAAAAAAAAAAAAAAAAAAAAAAGAAAAAAAGAAAAAAAGAAAAAAAGAAAAAAAGAAAAAAAGAAAAAAAGAAAAAAAGAAAAAAAGAAAAAAAGAAAAAAAGAAAAAAAGAAAAAAAGAAAAAAAGAAAAAAAGAAAAAAAGAAAAAAAGAAAAAAAGAAAAAAAGAAAAAAAAAAAAAAAAAAAAAGAAAAAAAGAAAAAAAGAAAAAAAGAAAAAAAGAAAAAAAGAAAAAAAGAAAAAAAGAAAAAAAGAAAAAAAGAAAAAAAGAAAAAAAGAAAAAAAGAAAAAAAGAAAAAAAGAAAAAAAGAAAAAAAGAAAAAAAGAAAAAAAGAAAAAAAGAAAAAAAGAAAAAAAGAAAAAAAGAAAAAAAGAAAAAAAGAAAAGTAGCTCACAAGAAAAAAAGAAAAAAAGAAAAAAAGAATAAAATAAAAAAATAAAAAAGAAAAAAAGAAAAAAAATAACTTGGGCTACTAGTGGGTACTTCTCATTTTTATATGTCTAAAGAATTGTTGTATCATTAGGTTCGTGAATAGAATGGAAGATGTGGTTGTTCCTAAGTTGTTTGAAGTTGATACACCACAATGGTGTCGGTTTTTGCTTGGTATTTTTGAGGTGTCTTAGCGGGGTAACATCTTAGGGGTTGGTAGTTTGTTGGCAATCAATGGTACGGGTTTTGATTAGACTATTTTGTACATATTTCATACATACCCTATACTTTCGACTGTTTCCTTTCATTTCTAACCTACACTCCCATACTCCATTGTAAATATCCATTATATATACCTTAGCCTAACTATACAACCGTCCTATATGCCTATTTTGATGATGTACTTGGTGCTCACGCCATGTCGGTGGAGCTATGATCCTTGTTCAAGCCTATGGTAAGATATGCATCACGACCGTGCAATGAGTGATTATTCATATATATTCAACACCAATTGTAAGTTCGTTGGAGTAGGATGATTTTGATAGGTTCATTTGTTTCACTTTTGCTTAGTCGTGTTATTGAGGCTTGTGGACTGTTCAGATATTGTCAAACATTTCGGGTTTTCATTTAAGATTAAAACTGCTTCACCCAACTTTTGTCATTGACGTGCTTGGTGTGGCTTCTTTTTGATACTCGTAATTTGTTTCTATAGTTTCATTGCCAAGGAACGCTGTTTGCTTAATTTCCAGATTTGCTTGAGGACAAGCAATGCTCAAGTGTGGGGGGATTTGATGTAACCAATTTATATAGATCGCCCACATCATTATTGACCTTTTTCGTATGTGTTTTGAGTCGATTTTGTATGCATTTGGCGCGTTTATGGTGTTTGTTAGTGCTTTCAGGTTTTTAGCAGGTTGCGCGTCCATTTGGTACATTTTCTGACGATTTTTGGCCGCAGTGGGAGGACTCATTCCCCACTGCGCCGCAGTGGGAGGACTCATTCCCCACTGCGCCGCAGTGGGAGGACTCATTCCCCACTGCGCCGCAGTGGGAGGACTCATTCCCCACTGCGCCGCAGTGGGAGGACTCATTCCCCACTGCGCCGCAGTGGGAGGACTCATTCCCCACTGCGCCGCAGTGGGAGGACTCATTCCCACTGCGCCGCAGTGGGAGGACTCATTCCCCACTGCGCCGCAGTGGGAGGACTCATTCCCCACTGCGCCGCAGTGGGAGGACTCATTCCCCACTGCGCCGCAGTGGGAGGACTCATTCCCCACTGCGCCGCAGTGGGAGGACTCATTCCCCACTGCGCCGCAGTGGGAGGACTCATTCCCCACTGCGCCGCAGTGGGAGGACTCATTCCCCACTGCGCCGCAGTGGGAGGACTCATTCCCCACTGCGCCGCAGTGGGAGGACTCATTCCCCACTGCGCCGCAGTGGGAGGACTCATTCCCCACTGCGCCGCAGTGGGAGGACTCATTCCCCACTGCGCCGCAGTGGGAGGACTCATTCCCCACTGCGCCGCAGTGGGAGGACTCATTCCCCACTGCGCCGCAGTGGGAGGACTCATTCCCCACTGCGCCGCAGTGGGAGGACTCATTCCCCACTGCGCCGCAGTGGGAGGACTCATTCCCCACTGCGCCGCAGTGGGAGGACTCATTCCCCACTGCGCCGCAGTGGGAGGACTCATTCCCCACTGCGCCGCAGTGGGAGGACTCATTCCCCACTGCGCCGCAGTGGGAGGACTCATTCCCCACTGCGCCGCAGTGGGAGGACTCATTCCCCACTGCGCCGCAGTGGGAGGACTCATTCCCCACTGCGCCGCAGTGGGAGGACTCATTCCCCACTGCGCCGCAGTGGGAGGACTCATTCCCCACTGCGCCGCAGTGGGAGGACTCATTCCCCACTGCGCCGCAGTGGGAGGACTCATTCCCCACTGCGCCGCAGTGGGAGGACTCATTCCCCACTGCGCCGCAGTGGGAGGACTCATTCCCCACTGCGCCGCAGTGGGAGGACTCATTCCCCACTGCGCCGCAGTGGGAGGACTCATTCCCCACTGCGCCGCAGTGGGAGGACTCATTCCCCACTGCGCCGCAGTGGGAGGACTCATTCCCCACTGCGCCGCAGTGGGAGGACTCATTCCCCACTGCGCCGCAGTGGGAGGACTCATTCCCCACTGCGCCGCAGTGGGAGGACTCATTCCCCACTGCGCCGCAGTGGGAGGACTCATTCCCCACTGCGCCGCAGTGGGAGGACTCATTCCCCACTGCGCCGCAGTGGGAGGACTCATTCCCCACTGCGCCGCAGTGGGAGGACTCATTCCCCACTGCGCCGCAGTGGGAGGACTCATTCCCCACTGCGCCGCAGTGGGAGGACTCATTCCCCACTGCGCCGCAGTGGGAGGACTCATTCCCCACTGCGCCGCAGTGGGAGGACTCATTCCCCACTGCGCCGCAGTGGGAGGACTCATTCCCCACTGCGCCGCAGTGGGAGGACTCATTCCCCACTGCGCCGCAGTGGGAGGACTCATTCCCCACTGCGCCGCAGTGGGAGGACTCATTCCCCACTGCGCCGCAGTGGGAGGACTTTTTCCACTGCGTCGCAGTGGGAGCGCACCATGCCCACTGCGACGCAGTGAGTGCACGGGGAGATCAGGGCTACAACCCCTTTGCATCAGATTGGGGGGAGATATAAAAAAAAAAGAACCCTAATTTCCATTTTATCAAGTTTTTCTTTCTAGGAGCTGTTCTACCACGAGTCTTCGACGGATCATCGCAGATTTCATCATTTGATTCATTGAAGAATCAAGAACATCCATCTAGATCGTATCTAATTTTTTGTCGTGCAATTTATATTCAACGATCATTGGTATAATATGTTTTCTTTCAATTTCTTTATTGCAATTCAATTTAGTATGATTGGCTAGATTTCTAATCATCCACTTTGAACAAACTTGACGAATGATATGATTGCAATATTTTAATTAAAGAGTTGATTTAATTATCGTTGTGTCGTGATCTTTATCAATTAATTCCTCGCGATTTATTCTTTTGATGTTTATGGTTTATGTGTTCATCGTTAGTGGTACTAGGTGAATACGTTTATCGTGTCAATTCGATTGTCTATGGTCGTTTGTCACCGGTTCATGGTATGACGGTGAATGTCAAATCTATAATAGGAGTTAATTGGTAAACGTGTTTAGAAACGGTTGGTGGTACCACGTTTTCCTTCACATAGGCATAATTGGTAATCGGATAATCAAGCAAACTAATTATTGGGGAGATTTTCTAGGCATTGGTGGTACCGGCTTGGGTAATTTATCTAGCAACTTAGGTGTTTGGGTTATTTGTGAGCGTTGGTGGTACCACGTTTTCCTTCACATAGGCATAATTGGTAATCGGATAATCAAGCAAACTAATTATTGGGGAGATTTTCTAGGCATTGGTGGTACCGGCTTGGGTAATTTATCTAGCAACTTAGGTGTTTGGGTTATTTGTGAGCGTTTGGTGGTACCACGTTTTCCTTCACATAGGCATAATTGGTAATCGGATAATCAAGCAAACTAATTATTGGGGAGATTTTCTAGGCATTGGTGGTACCGGCTTGGGTAATTTATCTAGCAACTTAGGTGTTTGGGTTATTTGTGAGCGTTTGGTGGTACCACGTTTTCCTTCACATAGGCATAATTGGTAATCGGATAATCAAGCAAACTAATTATTGGGGAGATTTTCTAGGCATTGGTGGTACCGGCTTGGGTAATTTATCTAGCAACTTAGGTGTTTGGGTTATTTGTGAGCGTTTGGTGGTACCACACGAGCATTTTATCCTTTCATGATTATCTTGTCAACTCTAAATAATTTGAACTTTATCGCGTGCAATCATAACTAAAGACAAGTGGATTCGAAGTGGGTGATCTTTATTCATATTGTTTGGACTTTCTTTACTTTTCAATTGTTTTGTCATTTCAATTTCTTTAATTTCATATTGTCAAGGTGAGGTAGCAATTCGGCTACGGTTCCATCCTTACTCCCAAACCGCTTTAGCTGACAACTATTTCAAAACCATTCCCCGTGTTCGATCCTGGACTTACCTTCTAGCTATACTATATACGAACGGGTCAACTGCCCGCAAGTGTGTAGTAGTCAGTTTTAGGGTATTTCTTGTTTTAATTTTTAAACTCGATTTTACACATCATATGTCCTAAAGACTTATTGTTCAACAATTACAAATATATTCCTAAGAACAAAAACATTAACCAAATCTATGTTACTACTGTCACATAAATCTGCATCTACAAAAGGTCAGCACTAGCCATTGACAGTAGAAACCTAACCAGCCCTCCAGTTTCCTCCCAACAGGAAGCTGGAGAAAGTCAAAGGGATGAACCACAAGCAACCACTCTCGAAACTTTTCTAGGAGAGGGTGGTGAAGAGATTACTGGGTCCGCCCAACCCAGATTAGAGTCCGTGTCTGCACCAAATGAGTCTAGCCAAACTTCTGACACAACTCTTGCACGAACTGATGATGTTGCTGGACAGTCACAACTGGCAACTAAAGTTCCAATTTCTATGGCCAATGAAGTTATGACTGAGGATAAAGCAGTTGTAACTGAGGGAACCCTAGTGACCTCTGTTCCTGGCGAAGATGTCATCATGACTGAGGCTCAAACTGATGCAACCATTCAGGAAACTGAAGAAGTTCATCAGGAGCCTGAACCTTCTGTTCAGCCATCTGACACATTCATGGATCTGGACATGAATGTTAATGTCGATGAGTTTCAAATAGAGTCCTCAGATTCAGAAGAGACTATTTCTGACCATGAGACAGTTGCTTCTTTTGTACAAGATCAACTCCCTTCATCTCAGGTCACGTCTCCAGAACCACAAGTTTCAGTTTCCCCATCAACTCAAACTTTACCAGATATGCCACCACCACCACCTCACAGATCACTAATTCCATCACTTTTTGTGTCTAGAAATAGACAAATGCTACCACCGCCGCCGTCGAATATACTTGAGACTACTTGGTTATATCGACCTGTTGTTTTTCCTACTCCTTTTTCTTTTCCACCTATTCCTCCACATCTTCTTGCATCTGCTGGACAGTCGACTGAGGCGGTAACCATTAACGTACCTCCTCCAGTTGATCCAGTAGAACTGGTTGCCACTCCAGTGATGCCATCTTCTCACTCACTGGATACTCAATTTGTCTCCTTTAAAACCGGCATTCAAAACCTTATTCAAAGGGTGGAGGACGTTCATAAGACAATTGAGAAGAATGCCAAGTTGTTCTACAGGTATAATAAGGATAATCTTACAAATCAAAAAGTTGTGTACCTGGGGATCAACAAATTTACTGCTAATGAAGACTTGGTATTCCGCAAGCTCAATGAGTTGGTTAATAGCTATAACACAATCGCCAGTACTCTCAAGGAAGCTTTTGATCTGACTCACTCAAATGTCACTCCTTCTATCTCCAGTTGGTACAACTGTTAGAACTTCAGAGACTGATTTGAAGGAGATAGAGAGACAGGTCAAGGAATTGATAAATCAACCTGCTCTCAATGTGACTGAGCTTGGGCAATAGCTGGCAGTTTTAGTGGGCCAAAAGATTCAAGATACTTTAGAAGGTAGGGAACAACAACTTCTGGAAAAGGTGATGTTTGAGATCACCATGATTGTTTCTCCTCAGGTTGATCTGGCTCCAATGTTAGGTCCAGATTTACTGGACTCGCTCCAGACTCGACTACTGGAGCCTTACTGAAGATCTATCCAGTATCTGACCTACTCCAGACTTGGAATCTGGAGTCCCTCTGAAGATTTGTCCAGAAATAATGGAAGACCAGTGAGCAAATACTTGTATAGGAAATCTGGAGTATTCTCCAGATTATCTCACTGGACTTCACCCCAGTCCAGATCTACACTACTGAAGACATTCTGACTGAAGTCAAAGACTGAAGGAAGAATAAAGAAGACTGACAAATGGCGGAGTCCACTGGAAGTCTTACCAGATCTGCACACTGGAGGATTGTTAGTGTTCTAGACCCTACAAGTCTGAACACTGATATCGAGGATTGACTTTTGCCTTTACACACTTTCCAAAGAACAATCCACTTGTTCTTTACCAAAGAATATACGTGTGTTAAGGTGGTTGGATAAAAGGATACACTTGCATTTGATGTGACTTTATCCTTATTCCTTATCCAATACATTTAATGTTCTTGTCGGATCATTAAATGTATGCCAACCATATTTGTACGGCACAAAATTCACTGGTGAATTTTGTTGCCTATAAATACAAAGTCATTTCTTTGAGAAAATCACTTTTTAGCAAATTGGTGAACTTGCTTAAATACTCTCGATCTAAACAGTTATACTTCACAACTCTAAGTATTTCGATCAAAGGAGTTTATTTAGCAAGTATAGATCACTTGTAATTCAAAGATTGTTTAGATACTTACATACGTGTAATATCTAGGTTCCGCAACGATCTTGTATTTTGTTTATTCATAATCTGATACACTTCTTAAAAATATGATCCTCGGGGCTGTTCCAGAAACTCTTATTCCCACACTAGTTCTCTATCCCAGTGCCAAAAGCATGTGGGATGAACTAGTGAACCAGCATGAGGGAGGTGATGATACTGTTGTTACCAGAAAAGTCTCCTTAAACAAAAAGTATGAGTCATTTTTTGCTCTCCCCAATGAGTCCCTTACTGGTACTTACACCAGATTTATGAGCATCATAAACCAGTTAAGAGGACTAGGGGTAGAAAAAGACAAGGATATACTTTTGGAGAAATTTTGTGATATTCTTCCAACAAAATGGTCTCACATGATTCTGGTCTTGAGGCAAGGCAAAACCTTGCATTCCCATACTTTGTCAACATTGTATGGAGCCTTCAGATTCACTGAAGAAAATCAAGCCCAGAGGATTGAGGCAGAAAAAGATTCTTTTAATCATGTTTCCAGTAGTTCCACAGTGGTCACTAATACTGCACCACCTTGTGCGGCATTAATATCTTCTGAGAATGTATTTTCTATGAAGAAGATGATGTCTGAACTAATGGATTCTGGAGTCTGTAATGATATCTCTCCAGACTGTGATGAAACTGACAGTGATGACCTGGTTGCAATGATGGCCAAAACGTTTAACCGTTTTAAGGCCAGAGCAAATAGGCCCACTGGACAACATGCACCCAGTTCTTCCACTGACAAGACCAATCTGACATGCTTTAAGTGTGGCAGAAAAGGTCATTTCATGAAAGAGTGCAGGTCCAGTCAGTTTGTCTCTCAGTCTGGTCCAACTGCTTCTTATAACAAGCCTGATGATAGCTATAAGTTGAAATACAAAAAGCTTAAGGCCCAGATTGCTCTCTTGTCTAAACAGATGGAGGACAATAACAAATGCATGATTGCAACTACTGAAGAAGCATGGGTTCCCTCTGATGATTCATCAGTCGATGAAGAAGAGGAAAGAGATTGTTGTTTTATGGCTCTGGCAGATCAAGAGCATCTGGTGAAGGATGATGTCACATCTGGTCGTTGGGTCGACATTGTTATTAAAAAGGTTAGTGAGTATGATCTTGAAACTAATCCTGAACTTAAATTGGACATCGCTGAAGCTCTAAATTCTGATTTAATTTTTGTGGAAACTGTTAGATTTGACAGTCTAAATGGTCTAGAAACAGATTCCTCTGAAATGACTGCTTTAAAATCAAAATTAAAAGAACTTCAAGATATTGAACTGGCATTTCAAGCCCAGGTTCTGGTAACTGAACAATTGATCCAAGAAAAACAAGATCTTGAGATCATTATAGAAAAAGAAAAACTGGTGATTAAATCATGGCTTGAAACCAAAAAGCCATATGATGCTGGAGTAAATCAATTTCCTACTCAAAAACGTGCATATTTAGATGGAAATACTCATGTAGCATCATTAATACCAGTAATCGATCGATTACCAGAGGGATTCAGGCCCACCACTGTTTATGATGAGCCTGTAACTCCCAAGGCCAATACTTCCCCAGTTCTTTGCCCAGAGGTTAAGACTGGAGCTGTCCAGATGACTGCTCCAGTTAAAAAGGTTAAGCAGAATAGACCTTTGCCTCAGAACAATCCCCTACCTAAGTCTACAACTGGAAAGGCTCAGGTATCATCTGATGAAAATGTTTTGTCCAGGTTAGAGAGCCAGATTCAAATTCTGACTCGTCAATCACAAAGTTTTAATGCAAGATTAAACTTTATTGAGGGTACTTCATCTGGCCCTAGACAAAACACAAAACCTTTTGCTAAGAAAGACAAATTTATTTCTCCAGTTGAGAAAAAGAAAAACTGGTGATTAAATCATGGCTTGAAACCAAAAAGCCATATGATGCTGGAGTAAATCAATTTCCTACTCAAAAACGTGCATATTTAGATGGAAATACTCATGTAGCATCATTAATACCAGTAATCGATCGATTACCAGAGGGATTCAGGCCCACCACTGTTTATGATGAGCCTGTAACTCCCAAGGCCAATACTTCCCCAGTTCTTTGCCCAGAGGTTAAGACTGGAGCTGTCCAGATGACTGCTCCAGTTAAAAAGGTTAAGCAGAATAGACCTTTGCCTCAGAACAATCCCCTACCTAAGTCTACAACTGGAAAGGCTCAGGTATCATCTGATGAAAATGTTTTGTCCAGGTTAGAGAGCCAGATTCAAATTCTGACTCGTCAATCACAAAGTTTTAATGCAAGATTAAACTTTATTGAGGGTACTTCATCTGGCCCTAGACAAAACACAAAACCTTTTGCTAAGAAAGACAAATTTATTTCTCCAGTTGAGAAAAAGAAAAAGGTTTCTAAACTATCAACTCCAGTAGTGTTTTCAACAAAAACTACTGTTGAAGAAAGTGAACTCAACCAGATACCTCCAGGGATCCATAAGGGAGGATCCAGTGAACCCATCAGTCGATGGGTTCCCAAATCTAACTGATATATCTGGTGGATGTGCAGGGCGATCGAAAGAAGCATACCTGGTATCTTGACAGTGCAGCTGGCAGGACGATGACCGGATGTAAGTCCCTGCTGGAGGAATTCATCATTTCTGATGGACCCTCCATTACTTTTGGAAATGATGGTTGTGGAAAGACTGAGGGATATGGTGTTCTGAACAATGGACAAGTCAAGTTCACACGTGTTGCATTTGTGAATGGTTTGAAATATAACTTGATCAGTGTAAGCCAACTATGTGATGATGGCTATCAAGTCTTATTCAATATTGCTCAGGGCATCGTATTCAACAAGGACTGGAAGGTAGTGTTGATTGCTCCCAGAAAAGGGAACGTGTATGTGATGGATATGGAAAGCTCTTCTTCAGAGCATTGTTTCTACACTCAAGCTGATGAAGACACAAACTGGTTATGGCATAAAAGGTTATCCCATTTAAATTTCAAAAACATTAATAAGTTGTCCAGAAAACAACTTGCAGATGGGATACCTTCAGTTTCTTTCAAAAAGGAAAGGCCATGTCCAGGATGTGAGATGGGAAAGCAGAAACGTGCCAGTTTCAAGACCAGACAGAATTTCAGCATTACTGAACCACTTCACATGCTTCATATGGACCTCTTTGGTCCAGTGAATGTTCAGACTCGTGCTGGTAAAAGATACACCCTGGTGATCGTAGATGAATTCTCCAGATATTGTTGGGTGGTCTTTCTCAGGTCTAAAAATGAAGCTGCTGCTGAAATCATCTCTCTTATCAAGCAGATTGAACTGAAGCATAAGCGAAAAGTGTGTCAGTTAAGAAGCGACAATGGAACAGAATTCCAGAATGCAACTCTGGAGAAATTCTGTACTGACACTGGTGTCTCCCAGAACTTCTCATCAGCACGCACTCCAGAGCAGAATGGAGTGGTAGAAAGGAAAAATCGAACGCTGATAGAAGCTGCCAGGAGTATGCTAGCTGAATCTGGTCTTCCTACCAGTTTTTGGGCTGAAGCAATTGCAACTGCTTGCCACACCCAGAATCGCTCAGTGTTCGTGAAGCGACACAAGAAGACTTCCTATGAAATATTGAGAAATAGAAAACCAAATATTGGTTATTTTCACGTTTTTGGATGTCCAGTTTACATCCTGAACGACTCCAGTCAGTTAGGCAAATTTGATGCCAAAGCTGATGAAGGATATTTCTTAGGATATTCAGCCATTCGCAAAGCCTTCAGAGTTTATAACAAGAGACTGGAGAAAGTACAAGAATCCATACATGTTACCTTCGATGAATCAAATGCTGCTATCAACAAACCAGCCCTTGACACTCCCCCAGTAACTCCAATTGTCTTCTGTGAATCTGATCTTATCAACTACAATAAAGAAGATTCAGAAGATAAAGTTTCCAGTCATCCTGATCTGGAACCTATTCAGAAGAAGAAACAATCCAGTAGTACTCCATTCTATCCTTCTATTATTTTCAAACTACCCTCTGAAATTAATATTGGTTCAGATGTACGTACTACTCCCCCAGTATCAGTGTCAGTTGAGAATAGACCAGAAATGTCTTCTTATGAAGAATTTCATGATGCAAATCGTGATTTAAATGACTCAGATGAAGATACTGAAGTAATCTGGCAAGATCCTCCTCCAGAAGCAACTCCAGAGGAGACTCAACTGAATTCTTGCACTGATATTGTTGTCAGTAACAATCCTGGTCAGTACTCCAGATGGACAAAAGCTCACCCTATTGATCAGATCATAGGTGACTCCAGTCGTGGAGTTCAGACCAGAAGAGCCTCCAGTGATCAATGCTTATATGTCAGTTTCTTATCACTGAATGAACCAAAGAAGATTGACGAGGCTATGGAAGATCCAAGCTGGGTGACTGCTATGCAAGAAGAGCTTCACCAGTTTGAAAGGAACAAGGTCTGGTATCTGGTTCCTTTCCCAGTTGGAAAGAAAGAACCAATTGGAACAAGATGGGTCTTCAGAAACAAAGTAGATGAAGATGGCCACGTAATCAGAAACAAGGCCAGACTGGTAGCACAAGGCTACTGCCAGTCAGATGTCGACTTTGATGAATCATTTGCTCCAGTGGCTAGACTTGAAGCGATCAGAATATTCTTAGCATTCGCTGCTCATCATCAGTTCAAGGTCTACCAGATGGATGTAAAGAGTGCCTTCTTGAATGGAAAGCTTGAAGAAGAAGTTTACGTCAGACAACCTCCAGGTTTCGTTGATGAAAAGCATCCACATTGGGTATATCGTCTGGACAAAGCGCTGTATGGCCTCAGACAAGCCCCACGTGCCTGGTATGATACTCTGACTAAACATTTATTGAAAAATGGTTTTAAACGAGGTGCAATTGACAATACCTTGTTCATTCTTCATGAGAAAGGTAATCTGTTACTGGTACAAATTTATGTTGATGATATTATTTTTGGGTCTACTGATGAAAACATGTGCAAGAAATTTTCGAAAATAATGTCCACTGAATATGAAATGAGTTTGATGGGTGAATTAACATATTTTCTTGGACTCCAGATTAAACAAAACAAAGATGGCATCTTTATTAATCAGGAAAAATATGTTAGAGATCTTTTAAAGAAATATGATATGAACTCTTCACCATCTAAACCAACTCCAATTTCTGCACCACTGACACTGGACTCTGATCCAGATGGTAAACCAGTGAACACCACTGTCTATAGAGGCATGGTTGGTTCACTGATGTATTTAACTGCCAGTAGACCAGATATTATGTTTTCAACATGTTTATGTGCCAGATATCAGTCTAATCCAAAGGAATCTCATATGCTTGCTGTAAAGCGCATACTGAAGTACCTTAAAGGTGTCCCCAGTCTAGGTCTTTGGTATCCCAAAGGCTCAGGCATGGATCTAATGGGTTATTCAGATTCAGATCATGCAGGTTGTAAGATAGACAGGAAATCCACTACTGGTGGATGTCATTTCCTTGGTGGCAAACTGGTCAGTTGGACCAGTAAAAAGCAAACTTCAGTTTCATTGTCCACTGCTGAAGCTGAATACGTGTCTGCAGCCAGTTGTTGTGCTCAGATACTCTGGATGAAGAACCAGTTGCTTGATTATGGTATTAAGTATTCAAAGACTCCAATCTTTTGTGATAATACCAGTGCCATTGCTATCTCAAACAATCCAGTCATGCACTCCAAAACCAAGCACATTGATCTCAGGTATCACTTCATTCGTGATAATATTGTGAAAGGAAACATTGAACTCCATTTTATCCCCACTGACAAACAACTCGCTGACATTTTTACGAAACCACTGGATGTCAAAACTTTTGAATATCTTGTTGGTGAGTTGGGAATGTTAAACCCTTAAATCTGGAACCTTAGTATTGAACGCCATTGTGTACTACTAAGGATCTTTGATTTAAAGATTCATAAATTTATTTCTGGATCAACATTCCAGGGGGAAGACTTTGAAAGATATATTTTTCTTAAAAATGTTTAAAGTTCAAAGGGAATTTATTAATTTATTTTCTCACTGGACAAAATTTTCTTACTGGACGAATTGTCCAGAAAATATTACTGGTGCTTTGTAAATATGTCCCTCTCACTGGTAATTGGACAGGTTGAAGTGCATGTTTGAGGAGACTTTTGTCTTCTTGTAAATGTGTCCCTCTCATTTGTCTGTATTAGTTGACGTGCATGTTTGAAGTTACCAGTCTTTCAAAATGGTTTTCACTGGTACTTTACTGGAGTGTCCCTCCAGTGTACCATCAGTACATGCTTCACTGGACTAATCCACCAGTGATACTGGAGTGTCTAGTCAACCTCCAGATGGACTGAATTGAGTCACAATATTTTTTAAATACTTGGTCATTGTGCGTGCCACGTAAGCAAACTTTTTCAAAGATATTTATCTTATAAATCCTACGTGGCATGTAAACTTTTTCAACGCAATGATGGTCTTTTTACCTTGGGAAAACAAAAAGTACAAGTTGTTACTGTTTTGTGGGCGGTGAACCATCACACATTAATGTGTGATGTGATGTAATTAATGCGGATCTCAAAACCCGATCAAAATTATATTTGATAATTTCAAATTAACCCGTTTGAGTTCCACATTATCTCTCCTATATATACCCACTTTCAATTTCAATTGCATTTACTTCGAACATTTACTCCCAAATCTTAAAATTCCTTCATTCAATTCTTCATTCCTTCATTCTTTTCCAATCATTAAAACTCTCATATTAACTGCAAATTCATTAATTTCTTCTTCATAAACCCTAAATTTATTCAATTTCATCTTCATCTATCAATCATAAATGGCACCTCGAAATCTTTTATCTGCCGAATATGCTCCAGTTGATAATGTTACTAAGCCCAGACACATTTCTCTTGAGGCCAAAGCTATTCGAATCAATATGAATAATTGGATGGCCAAACTTTCCAGTTCTCATCCTGCTCAATCTATCATTGGGAGATTGAATACTTTCTTTCTCTCATGCCCTCTGTATGGTGCATTAACCCTAAATCCAGGGAGAATGTACCATGATTATTTATGTGAATTCTGGTACTCCGCATTTTACAATGAAGAAACCTCATCAATTTCTTATACTCTTAGGGGAGGTACCAGACCTTTAAGTTTCACAGTGAGTCTACTCAGGTCAGTTTTACAGTTGAATTATCTTGACCAGAATGAGTTGCCCGTCGAACTTCCCTCTGGCATAAATTACAGGGAAGTGTGCAGGTTGATGGGGCACACCGAAATACTTGATGACCATGGCCAGTTATTAAGAAAGGGGACTATTTATATGAGCAGATTGACAGACTCGTGGAGATTTTTCTTCACACATCTGGTTGAATGTCTGGGAGGTAGTTCTGGGGGTCTTGATCAGATAAATCAAACCCAGCTCCAGATTGCCTATTGTTTGTGGTTCGGAATAAGAGTAGATTTTGCTCAGATCTTATTCAATGATTTGGTGGATCGATTGAAAGCTAAAGGGAGAAAACCCCATGTTCCATTTATTCGTTTTCTTTCCCTTATGTTTAGAAGTGCCCTAGGAGACCAGTATGACTATGATACTACTCACTTTTCTGTGAGTGAGTTTATGAGGGACTTGAACAACCTTCAATCAAGAACTGGAGAGGTAGATATTCCTCCAGCAATGTTGGCTTTTCAAAGGGAACAAGCAGAGGCACCAGGTAGAGTACAAGTTGTTGAAAGACCTGGTGATGACCAAGATGTTCAGGTTGTTGAAATGGTACAACCATTAAGGCAAGTTGCTCCAGAAGAAGGTGAGCAACCAGAAATTGTTGATCTCATCAGACGACCTAGATCTAGTAGGCGCCTGATGAGAGGTGGAGTCCAGGTGAACCCAGCAAGACAGGTTGGTGATGTCATGGATCTGGATGGGTCTCCCATTATTGAAGAGGAGAATGTTGAGAATATTGAAAATGTTGAACAGGCTGAAAATGTTCAAGTGGCTGGGCAGATTGATGAACAGATGGAAAATATGGCTCAGTTTGATGAACACGTTGTTGAGCAAATTGAGCAAGTTGTCCAGTCTGATGAGCAAGAGGCTCAGATTGACTTGAATGTTCAGGCTGGTACATCGGCTGGTGATGTTACTGGTGATATGTTTTGGGATGGGGCTGATTCTCCCATTTCTGAAGGTCAAAATCTTGATGTAGATATGAATTTTCTGGGTGAAGATGATGTGCAAGTTGAAAGTTCACCAGAAATGCCACCACCTCCACCAGAAACAAATATTACCCCTCCAGAAACGGAAATGCCTCCACCCCCACCAGAATCAAGCATGCCACCACCACCACCACCTCCACCACCTTCAATTCCACAATCAACTCCATACTTCACTCCTTTCATTCAAACTTCACAATCACAACCACCACCAGTTGAATCTCCAGTCAACCCTTCTGAACAAGGTGTGCCAGACTCTACAGTTATAAATGCTGAAACTGTTGAAACTGAAGAGGTCTGGGCACAAGTACCAGTAATGGAGAGAATGACCTCTCATCTGGAACCACCCAGTGGTCTCTCCACTTCATCTTCAACCGAGGTCCAAGGCCTTCTTAGTAAGGTGGCGGACCTGGAGAGATCACTCCAGAGCTCTTCCCAGGTTATTTCTGATTTCAAATCCCTATTGTCAAATAATTTAGCATCAGAAATGAACTTGTTTGCTGGGAATGAGAAGTTAGTGTTTGAGAAACTGAATGAGCTGGTACTGGCCACCAATCGAAATTCTGAAAACATCAAAGTGGCAGTCCAGGGCTTAGAAACAAGGGTTGTTAGTTCTGTTCAGACTGCAGTGGATAGTAAGATTGTTCAACCACTGGCAGGTCTGAAAGAAGAGGTTGAGAAGCTGGTTACAAGGGTTGGTTCACTGGAGAGCAGGCCAACATTAGATCAGAATGATATTGTCAGCACCCTTAGTGATGAAATTGTTAGAAAATTTAGGGGTGATATGCTGAAAACAATCACTGATGATATCTCTGCTTCTGTTCTAAGAACCATTCAAGATAGCTTGTTGCCTGAAGTTGTTCAGATGATAGACACTGAGTTGCCTAAGCACTTGCCAGAAGAAGTTGAAGATGTTAAAAAGGAAGTGCTGGCACTCAAGAAGATTGTGACTGATGCAAATCCAGTGACTGGAAGAACTTTTGGTTCTCTGGACAGGCATATGATGGAAGCATTATGGAATGATCTCAAGTCCAGGACTGGTGATCATTCCAAGGGGGAAAAATCAAAAAATTGAGAAGGTCTGGAGAAGAATACAACAAATGGAAGCTGTGTTGGGTTTGAGACCACCAGTGTCTGTTCCATCATCTGGTGACCAAGAAGAGTTGATAAGAAAGAAGAAAGAAGTTGTAAGAGCTGTTGCCACTGAAAGTGTTCTCCAAAGAAAACAAGTGACTGGTACTGATGCCAGTGAGCCCAGGTTTGAATCTTTTCCAGATATACCAACAACTTTGAAATCTGTTAAGAGAAAAGGAAAAGAACAGGTATCTGAAGAAGAAGAACAAAATGTTGAAGGGGCATCAGATTTTCCTAGTGTTGATGATGACACCTCGAAGAAACTGCAACAACAATGCATCATGATTGAAATTTTCAAGACAAACCAAAAAGATGAACTGCAACAACAATGCATCATGATTGAAATTTTCAAGACAAACCAAAAAGATGAACTGCTGGCCCATCAAAGGGAGATGGCAACCATGGGAACTCTGGACTCTTACAATGCTGGAAGGTTAGGCATTAACATTGAAGTGTTCAAGAAGATGAAGGATGATCCCAGAGTTCATCAATGTCTAGATGCATTGAATGATGTTCATATACGCTCGTTCTACGCTGAAGAAGAACAGGTATATGATTCATTAATTTATGGTGTTACCATTCCAGAGTTAATAAGGCAGAGAAGGGAGGAACTGGTGAGCCTCCAGAGAAAGATAAGGAAAAACGCTGGTGCTCTAGAGTTAGAGTATAGAAAAAGATTGACTGGTCTGCCGAAGCTTACTGCCAAACAAATCAAGGCAATAAAGGATGCTGATGTGAGCACTTTCATTCCCCTGGATACCTCTCTGAGAATTAATCGCCAACAACTCCAGTCCACTGAAGGACAACAGAGTGGTGTATCCAAGGAAACTGAATATATGGTCCAGATGGCAAAGCAGAAGGCATCTTATGATCAAATGATGAATTTCAGGGCAAATGCTAGAAAAATTGTTGATGCTGAAATCAAGTTGGCTGAAAATCATCAAGGAATGACCAGATTCAATATAAAGTTGACCAGGGAGGGTAACTTTACAGATGAAAGGAAAGATACAACAGTCCAAGCTTTTGGATGGACTGAACTGAAGGAGATAGGATTGACTTTTAAAGGTAAAACTGATTTATCTCCAGATGTTAAGGCTTTTATGAAGAGAATTGAGAAGGTCTGGAGAAGAATACAACAAATGGAAGCTGTGTTGGGTTTGAGACCACCAGTGTCTGTTCCATCATCTCCATCACCAAAGAGGAAGGCTACTGAAGATGCACCAGGGCAGTCATCAAAAAGAAGGGCCTGAATCTTTTATCATGTACTTATTGTATTTAATTGTTTGATGAAAGTTGTAATTATTTTCCAGTTGATGAAAGTAAATTTTAGTTGCAATTTTTAATTTCATATAAGTAAATGATCAGATTTAGTCTAAGTTAGAACTTAAAAGATGAAACTGAAAACACTCATGATCTATAAAGTGTTTTCCAGGCATACAAATTTGTATATCTATAAGCCTGAAAACACTTGCATTATTTCTAAACAAATAGGGGGAATTTGTTAGGTCCAGATTTACTGGACTCGCTCCAGACTCGACTACTGGAGCCTTACTGAAGATCTATCCAGTATCTGACCTACTCCAGACTTGGAATCTGGAGTCCCTCTGAAGATTTGTCCAGAAATAATGGAAGACCAGTGAGCAAATACTTGTATAGGAAATCTGGAGTATTCTCCAGATTATCTCACTGGACTTCACCCCAGTCCAGATCTACACTACTGAAGACATTCTGACTGAAGTCAAAGACTGAAGGAAGAATAAAGAAGACTGACAAATGGCGGAGTCCACTGGAAGTCTTACCAGATCTGCACACTGGAGGATTGTTAGTGTTCTAGACCCTACAAGTCTGAACACTGATATCGAGGATTGACTTTTGCCTTTACACACTTTCCAAAGAACAATCCACTTGTTCTTTACCAAAGAATATACGTGTGTTAAGGTGGTTGGATAAAAGGATACACTTGCATTTGATGTGACTTTATCCTTATTCCTTATCCAATACATTTAATGTTCTTGTCGGATCATTAAATGTATGCCAACCATATTTGTACGGCACAAAATTCACTGGTGAATTTTGTTGCCTATAAATACAAAGTCATTTCTTTGAGAAAATCACTTTTTAGCAAATTGGTGAACTTGCTTAAATACTCTCGATCTAAACAGTTATACTTCACAACTCTAAGTATATCGATCAAAGGAGTTTATTTAGCAAGTATAGATCACTTGTAATTCAAAGATTGTTTAGATACTTACATACGTGTAATATCTAGGTTCCGCAACGATCTTGTATTTTGTTTATTCATCAATAAAGAAAATACACTTGAAAACTACATTCGTGTTCCACCATTTATTTACTTGTTTAAATATTGCTTAAGTCATTTATTACTTTGTTTATATTCTTGCATATTTATATTGAAGTAATACTAGTCCAATTCTAGTTCATACTTGTCTTGTTATTTTACACTCGTGGGTTAAACCATCGTGTGAGGGACTTTACATCCAATCACTAATGAGATCAGCTAGTTGCGAGGTAGTCTTAATGCCCTGACCACTCAAGTATCTGAACACACCAATGCTATATCTAATATGGTTACTGAAGCTGGCAAGAAAAAGGAAGTGGTTACTGCTGGTCTCTCTGCTGATAATTAGGAACAAATCAAAAAGCTCACTGGTAAGCTTCAGTTGTAGAATACAGAGACCAGTCATTTAAGAAGAACTTTGCGGATGTTGTTTGCCATCTTGAAGGAATGCAAGGATAACAAGAACTGGAGTAGTCTCGACAAGTTGCCTTCTACTGAAGCATATTTTGCAGCCCTGCAACTTGTCCTTGACTCCTCCAACGGGGAAGATTTAGAGAAAACTAGTCTTGCATCTCCTTCTTCTGGAAAAGAGATTGTGGTTGCCGCCAGTACTGAAGCTGGTGGGTAGGTGATAGAAAGTTTTGAAGATATTATTGATAGGGGGAATAAGGATAAGGGCAAAGGTAAATCTGTTGAAACTGCCCTTGAGCCGGCCACTGGTACCGAAACTGAAGAGGTACTCGAAACTTGTAACATAGATCAACTTCCTCTAGTAACAGAAAGACACCATAAAAGTCTGGTTATCGCTGGAAACGCTATAAAAGAAAGAAAAAGACAAAGAAAAGAAGATAAAATGGTTGCCAGAGCATAAATTCAAGACTTGGGTGCTCTAGATGCAAGTGATGCTGGTTTGTTAGGCATTACACTGGAGCAGTACTCCAGAGTAAAAACTGATTAGAGGATAGTTGAAGTATTAATGGCAAGATTGGATATCGAACTATAAAATATCTATCCAGATGATGAAGTTGCATTTGATGCTAGAAACATAAATGTATCAGTGGAGAAGGCAAAAGAAATGAGGGCATCTGGTATCCAGAAGAGACTGGCCAATGTGAATACTGTCACACCTCAACTCAGGCGGAACTATGAGGTGAGGCAGAAAATACGGATACAATGCACAAGACATAGACAACATTACATACTTTGTAAAGGTAGTTAAATTCTTTAAAGTTACAATCATATAAAAACATATAGCGAGCAATCAACGAGCACAAAGCCTTCCTAGCTATTCATCAAACTTTAGCTCTTGAATTTAAACCTGAAAAGCATGAAAAATATATGTCAACTACGAGAAACGTAGTTGGTGAGCACATAGGTTTTATATATATATACCAAACTATCATTTTCATATACAAATGCCATAATATCACCTTGGTTGCAACACATTTTGAATCCATAACAACATCAATATAAAGCCCGAGTAACAAATAATCACCACAATGCAATGCCCGTTGGCAGAGGTACCAAAAATACAGCGTCTGACCGGTGGGGGTCAGATACATCAGCGCACCTTTAAGCCCGGTAGGATATGAATGACATGATCAGTGCCTCCGTACTAACTCTCCACAGACGCTCGTATGCATAGTACGTCCACCATACATATGCACACTTACGTGGTGGGTTTTTAAGATACAACAAGTTTTTATAAATAAAACACATTTGTCCGCATACACATATATACATATATAGCATGTTTTTCACCCCGAAGTTTATATAAAACACTAAAAACATTGAAAGGGGGCTATGTACTCACTTCGAAAGAACGCGCATCCTAATTCCAAAATGGGTACTTCCCATTTAAGCCCTAATCGTCGTGCCATCCTTGCAGCTATCTCGCGATGTCATCTAGTCCAAATCTAAAATCACAAGGCAACTACGGGACATGAGTCCTAGCTTTAAAACTAGGCAATCTTAAAGAAATTCCATCTAAATTTAATTATATGCTTCTTGGATTAATTAAGTTATCCATTTTAATCCCATGTTGGTTTTGACGTTGAATTCTTTGAATTCTTTTGGATGCGGAAGCTTGATTTAACTTTGAATTCTTTTGGCTTTGCGGAAGCTTGGTTTTCTTTGAAATCTTTTGGATGCGGAAGCTTGTTTAACTTTGAATTCTTTTGGATGCGGAAGCTTGATTTAACTTTGAATTCTTTTGGATGCGGAAGCTTGATTTAACTTTGAATTCTTTTGGATGCGGAAGCTTGATTTAACTTTGAATTCTTTTGGATGCGGAAGCTTGTTTAACTTTGAATTCTTTTGGATGCGGAAGCTTGATTTAACTTTGAATTCTTTTGGATGCGGAAGCTTGATTTAACTTTGAATTCTTTTGGATGCGGAAGCTTGATTTAACTTTGAATTCTTTTGGATGCGGAAGCTTGATTTAACTTTGAATTCTTTTGGATGCGGAAGCTTGTTTAACTTTGAATTCTTTTGGATGCGGAAGCTTGATTTAACTTTGAGTAGCATGCGGAAGCTTGATTTGACTTTGAATTCTTTTGGATGCGGAAGCTTGATTTAACTTTGAATTCTTTTGGCTTTGCGGAAGCTTGGTTTTGACTTTGACATCTCTTGGCATTTCGGAAGCTTGGTTTACTTAATTCTTTGAATTCTTTTGGCTTTGCGGAAGCTTGGTTTTGACTTAATCTTTGAATTCTTTTGGCTATGCGGAAGCTTGATTTAACTCTGAATTCTTTTGGCTTTGCGGAAGCTTGGTTTTGACGTTGAATTCTTTGAATTCTTTTGGATGCGGAAGCTTGATTTAACTTTGAATTCTTTTGGCTTTGCGGAAGCTTGGTTTTGACTTTGAAATCTCTTGGATGCGGAAGCTTGTTTAACTTTGAATTCTTTTGGATGCGGAAGCTTGATTTAACTTTGAATTCTTTTGGATGCGGAAGCTTGATTTAACTTTGAATTCTTTTGGATGCGGAAGCTTGATTTAACTTTGAATTCTTTTGGATGCGGAAGCTTGATTTAACTTTGAATTCTTTTGGATGCGGAAGCTTGTTTCTTTGAATTCTTTTGGATGCGGAAGCTTGATTTAACTTTGAATTCTTTTGGCTTTGCGGAAGCTTGGTTTTGACTTTGAAATCTCTTGGCATTTCGGAAGCTTGGTTTTGACGTTGAATTCTTTGAATTCTTTTGGATGCGGAAGCTTGATTTAACTTTGAATTCTTTTGGATGCGGAAGCTTGATTTAACTTTGAATTCTTTTGGCTTTGCGGAAGCTTGGTTTTGACGTTGAATTCTTTGAATTCTTTTGGATGCGGAAGCTTGATTTAACTTTGAATTCTTTTGGCTTTGCGGAAGCTTGGTTTTGACTTTGAAATCTCTTGGATGCGGAAGCTTGGATTTTACTTTGAATTCTTTTGGATGCGGAAGCTTGATTTAACTTTGAATTCTTTTGGCTTTGCGGAAGCTTGGTTTTGACTTTGAAATCTCTTGGCATTTCGGAAGCTTGGTTTTGACGTTGAATTCTTTGAATTCTTTTGGATGCGGAAGCTTGATTTAACTTTGAATTCTTTTGGATGCGGAAGCTTGATTTAACTTTGAATTCTTTTGGCTTTGCGGAAGCTTGGTTTTGACGTTGAATTCTTTGAATTCTTTTGGATGCGGAAGCTTGATTTAACTTTGAATTCTTTTGGCTTTGCGGAAGCTTGGTTGTTTTGGATGCGGAAGCTTGTTTAACTTTGAATTCTTTTGGATGCGGAAGCTTGATTTAACTTTGAATTCTTTTGGATGCGGAAGCTTGATTTAACTTTGAATTCTTTTGGATGCGGAAGCTTGATTTAACTTTGAATTCTTTTGGATGCGGAAGCTTGTTTAACTTTGAATTCTTTTGGATGCGGAAGCTTGATTTAACTTTGAATTCTTTTGGATGCGGAAGCTTGATTTAACTTTGAATTCTTTTGGATGCGGAAGCTTGATTTAACTTTGAATTCTTTTGGATGCGGAAGCTTGTTTAACTTTGAATTCTTTTGGATGCGGAAGCTTGATTTAACTTTGAATTCTTTTGGATGCGGAAGCTTGATTTAACTTTGAATTCTTTTGGATGCGGAAGCTTGATTTAACTTTGAATTCTTTTGGATGCGGAAGCTTGTTTAACTTTGAGTAGCATGCGGAAGCTTGGATTTGACTTTGAATTCTTTTGGATGCGGAAGCTTGATTTAACTTTGAATTCTTTTGGCTTTGCGGAAGCTTGGTTTTGACGTTGAATTCTTTGAATTCTTTTGGATGCGGAAGCTTGATTTAACTTTGAATTCTTTTGGCTTTGCGGAAGCTTGGTTTTGACTTTGAAATCTCTTGGATGCGGAAGCTTGTTTAACTTTGAATTCTTTTGGATGCGGAAGCTTGATTTAACTTTGAATTCTTTTGGATGCGGAAGCTTGATTTAACTTTGAATTCTTTTGGATGCGGAAGCTTGATTTAACTTTGAATTCTTTTGGATGCGGAAGCTTGTTTAACTTTGAATTCTTTTGGATGCGGAAGCTTGATTTAACTTTGAATTCTTTTGGATGCGGAAGCTTGATTTAACTTTGAGTAGCATGCGGAAGCTTGATTTGACTTTGAATTCTTTTGGATGCGGAAGCTTGATTTAACTTTGAATTCTTTTGGCTTTGCGGAAGCTTGGTTTTGACGTTGAATTCTTTGAATTCTTTTGGATGCGGAAGCTTGATTTAACTTTGAATTCTTTTGGATGCGGAAGCTTGATTTAACTTTGAATTCTTTTGGCTTTGCGGAAGCTTGGTTTTGACGTTGAATTCTTTGAATTCTTTTGGATGCGGAAGCTTGATTTAACTTTGAATTCTTTTGGCTTTGCGGAAGCTTGGTTTTGACTTTGAATTCTCTTGGCTTTGCGGAAGCTTGGTTTTGGAATGCGGAAATTTGATTTGACTTTAAAACTTCAATTCTTGATCTAACTTGTCTCTGAATCAATAAACATCTTGGAGCACTTGATTCTTTGATCAATAAACATTTGCTCCCCCTCAATCAAACAACTATCTTGGAGCAAATTATTCAATAACAAATCTTTAATCTCTTCCTCCCCCTCAAACAAACAATCATTTCGGAGCATATTTAACAATTCATGAGTTTACTGTTGCTTCCCCTCAAATTAACAATCTCTTCAAACTATGAATCTTCTCAGGACATTAAACAAACTTAGCTATCACAAGTATCAACAAACGAACAATCTCCATTCAATCTCAAACTCTTCTAATCATCAAACAATAATGATTGATAGCATAAGCGGTAGATCACAACAAACAATATTCAACCAAATTATCCCAACCCAATTCCCAATGAACCTATTGGTGAACTAGAATGTAAGGTTGCGTTTTTTGGAAAAAGAATTTATAATGGTGTTTGTGTTCTTTGTGTTTGTGTGAAGAGAAATGAAAACCGGATAAAAATGATCCGTTAACACAACCAAAAATCAAAAGGATTAATGGTGTGGCCTAAAAATACGATTACTATTTTCAGGACTTCCCATTTAAGCCCTAATCGTCGTGCCATCCTTGCAGCTATCTCGCGATGTCATCTAGTCCAAATCTAAAATCACAAGGCAACTACGGGACATGAGTCCTAGCTTTAAAACTAGGCAATCTTAAAGAAATTCCATCTAAATTTAATTATATGCTTCTTGGATTAATTAAGTTATCCATTTTAATCCCATGTTGGTTTTTAAGTGATATCGCTTCGTTGGATTGTTCACATTAATATTTGGTTAACCTACCGTCTTTAAGCGTTATTACTTTAATTAACTTCACAAACTTATTTTATTTCTAAATTTCTTTAAAATATATACTATATTCTTATAAAAATATCATTTGGTTTAGTTATAATTACTTTTGAAACATTATATATTTATTTCTGATAGAATAAAACTTGAGCTTAAATGAGTAACAATGGTGGAATTATGGATAGTGTGTGCAAAGTGTGTTTATGTGTGAAAGGGAGGTTGAAGATGATAGGGAGGAGAGAGAAAGTAATTTAGTGGAAAGTAAGTGTGTTTATTATGCAAAAGGTTTTTTTACAAATTACTTAGGAAGGAGTATTTATACTCTAATCACAATTATAACTAATACTCCTTCCACTATTGAATATTTACAATTTAACACCATATTTATATTTCTAACAATCTCCCCCTTGGTGTTGAATTGTAAATGTTGCATCGTCTTCGGTCTTTAAATAAACATGATGAGCCCATTTGTTGAAAATCTTCAATGTTGATTGGACTTTGAAGCTTTCTCATTGTCTTCAACGTCTTGTATCAACCTTGACTTTGAATCTTCTCAACAAACAAATATATTTGACGATGACTTATTAAATCTTGATCTTCTCTTGCAACTTTGAATACTTTGGAAGCATCGTTGAAATCTTTATAGCTTTTGAGCTTTCACAACTTGAACTTTTGATTGTTGATTTCAACTTGACGTTGCTTGGAGAAGTAACTTGAATTTTGAGTAGCATACGGAAGCTTGGTTTTGACGTTGAATTCTTTGAATTCTTTTGGATGCGGAAGCTTGATTTAACTTTGAATTCTTTTGGATGCGGAAGCTTGATTTAACTTTGAATTCTTTTGGCTTTGCGGAAGCTTGGTTTTGACTTTGAAATCTCTTGGCATTTCGGAAGCTTGGTTTTGGAATGCGGAAATTTGATTTGACTTTAAAACTTCAATTCTTGATCTAACTTGTCTCTGAATCAATAAACATCTTGGAGCACTTGATTCTTTGATCAATAAACATCTTGGAGCACTTGATTCTTTGATCAATAAACATTTGCTCCCCCTCAATCAAACAACTATCTTGGAGCAAATTATTCAATAACAAATCTTTAATCTCTTCCTCCCCCTCAAACAAACAATCATTTCGGAGCATATTTAACAATTCATGAGTTTACTGTTGCTTCCCCTCAAATTAACAATCTCTTCAAACTATGAATCTTCTCAGGACATTAAACAAACTTAGCTATCACAAGTATCAACAAACGAACAATCTCCATTCAATCTCAAACTCTTCTAATCATCAAACAAATAGTCAATTATTCAATAAATCTTTCAAATATCGACCATGTACATTATCTTGAATATACTCGATCTTGAATCAATCTTTTAACTTTCTCGAAACAATCTCTCAACTTTCAACATATCACGATAATTATTCACTCTCTTCACCTAAACTAACGATCCTTTGAACAACCAAACACTATGAATCATCCTCAATCAATATCTATCAATCAAATTCTACCTAAAACCTTGAATTCTATCTATCAATCAAATTCTACCTAAAACCTTGAATTCTATCTATCAATCATTTAATCATTTCTCCCCCTTATGATGAATATGTGAAAGGTGTTCATCATACAATAATGATTGATAGCATAAGCGGTAGATCACAACAAACAATATTCAACCAAATTATCCCAACCCAATTCCCAATTCCCAATGAACCTATTGGTGAACTAGAATGTAAGGTTGCGTTTTTTGGAAAAAGAATTTATAATGGTGTTTGTGTTCTTTGTGTTTGTGTGAAGAGAAATGAAAACCGGATAAAAATGATCCGTTAACACAACCAAAAATCAAAAGGATTAATGGTGTGGCCTAAAAATACGATTACTATTTTCAGGACTTCCCATTATCATCGAGAAATGCACAAAGCTTATCTCTAAATGGTTCGGTCTATGGCTTTTCAACCGATAGATTGCTTTAAAGAATGTAATTCATGGTCAGTGTCACAAAGGCGTTCAATAACCATGTCTTACTATCCTCAAAGACTTTTGGGAAAATAAATCCGAGGTCACATAGACTTCTCGTTTACTCAACAAATTCATAAAATGAAAATGTGAGACCTACGTTCAACGTTGGAAAAGATGTTAGCATTGGTAGGATTTCCATTCGATCATCGTGGAATATCAAAAATATGATATCACTACGAATGTTCCGACAATATCACAAAGATATGCGATGTCACAAAGACATATATAGACTCCATGTGTCCTAGTCAAATGAAAGAATATTTCAAGTACGCTCTAAACTCAATAAGTAATCAAATGAACTCGGGGACCGGAGCAGAGTGTCTCCCGTTTTCAATATCAACGTCTTCCAAATGAAGAGTTAATAGAAATGTGAAAATCTCCGTGAGAATAAAACAAGCATTTGTTAAGAAATACTTGAGTGGTTAGGTAAAGATGAGCATTGCTTCACTGGGTCCATGAAGTCTTTTTCAATATCGAGAAATCATCAAATGAAATCCGATAGAAACGTGTTGACCCGGCTTTTTGAGAATTTTGGGGAGGGCGATCATTTCTTTTAGCCCTTTCTCACATCATCTTTTTCACCTTAACCTCTCACTTTTCGACTACTCCCTCATGTCCTATTTGTACAAACATCATCACCACGCTCATAAACCCTCACAATCTAAAATTGAGAATAGAACTCCGGGGTTAGATCTCATCGGAGATGACAAGATCATGGAGTTTTTATGAGTGGCCTAAACTCTCATGTGCAAATCTAACACCGAACTTCTTTAAATTTGATCGAAAATGGTTTGAAAATCTTCCAAAGTGTTTTAAAATGAAAAATGAGTTTAAACACTTGGAAGTTTTGGTTTTATAAACAAACTCCCCCTAAATATATGCATGATATAAACAAAGTTTTTGCATATCAAGGGTGAGTTAAAAAGGTTTGAAAGTTGCTCACAAACATTAAAAATGAGACAACAAAGGCAGTACACAAAGGCGTTTGATGCCTTGCATCTCATCCTAATACATTGTGAGTAACTAAAAGACAAAGTAAAAAAAAATGATGAGAAGAGAAAATCGTTTTGGATTTTTCTAAAAATGAAGAAATTACGAAAACGGTTTTAGAACGGGTTATACACTGAAGTGTGAATAAGCCACTTTTCATCAAATCATTTCGAAATTACCTTTGGAACCCATTTGAGAATAGGCCCAACGGTTTTTGAATTCTTGAAAGACCAAATGTAAGTTTCATCGATTTGATGAAT
>CM067171.1:133445961-133498547 GCA_034093135.1 Erigeron breviscapus | reverse complement strand
TATCTAAACCTTTAGCTAAAGATGATGTATCATTTTTTATTGATACTTAAATCCTTGCTTGAGATCCTACAAGTCTCTAACAACTATGTTTAAGATGTCTAGTATGCGTAAATTTTGTAATTTGCTAAATAAAAGTAATGTGATGCATAGTAAAGCAGGCACACAACTTAAAGTAGCAGGTACCTGCTTATTTTAAAGTGATTATTCCTTGTAGGATATGCACGCGGTAGTTATCTTGCTTACTTAAAAGCGTTCATGAAAGTTCCTGTGATCGATCGATTCGCGATTCCTACGACTATGTAAGTGCGGAATCCAAACATAATCGTTATTGAGGTAATTGAATGAAACACATATATGAACACGAAATCAATATGAACAGGAGATATAAATCTGATTCCTTTATCATTAGTCGAATGATTACAATGGATAAATCCGTTTACAATACATCTACGATGATTACGGATTACAATCAACGAGACGACTCTTGATAATCGAATAATATGGGCGGCATCTCGAGGTATAGATCTCTACCTCGAGAACCTAGTGAATGAAATCTGTTGCAACTAAAATCATAACCTAAAAACCGAAACCTAAGATCTCTATTTATAGGCTAGAAATGGGCTGGGCTTCAAACTCGTGGGCTTCCAAACTCGTGCTACAGTAACACGTGTTTAGTCAAACTCGTGTTACTGTTCACACGAGTTTGGTCTAAACTCGTGGCCTCCACACGAGTTTGGTCTAAACTCGTGGTCAACACATCTAGCAAAACAGCCCATTAATTGAGATGCATCGGACACAAAATGTGCACCAGAACGTGCACTTACAGTTCATTCATTATAGAATAAGCAATTAAAAAGCAATTTTTCAAAGACTGTTTGATACTGTCTATCCGCGATAAAAAATAAGCAAATAAGCACTCAAGTAAGCAACTTTAAACACCCAAAATGAGACTAACAATACTAATATTTGGGATATAAATACATACATACAAACATATATATACAAACATTTGATACTGTTGATCCGCTACAAATATAAGCAGATAAGCACTTAATCAAGTAACTTTAAACACCCCTTAATCACAAATTAAGCGCTTACACCCAAAATGAAACTAGCAATCCTAATATTTAGCATATATATACATACATGTAGAAGTATATATATAGAAATATGTAAATACCTCAGCTTTGGCAGAAGGAGCACCACCAAGATCACCCATATGAATCTCACTACCTTCAGTATCCATCATAATAGCAACTGCATACCCTTTTTCCTCATTCAACCTCCTAACTTTCTCAATCACACTCTTGTGCCACTCACGTGTTCCATGACACATATTAATCCTAGCCACATTCATCCCACCAACTGCCAACCCTTCCAATTGTTCAAACCCACACGTCGCCGGCCCGATCGTGCACACGAGTTTCGTCCTTCGTGTACTTCTAAACCCATTTTCTTTCAATTCAACTTCAGTCACAGCATCAACCTCAATAGCCCCAGAATCATTACTACTAATTATATTGTCTTTAACACTAATTGGATTAGACCCATTATCCCCACCAATATACTGTGCGGTTAAAGCGTTGTCTGCAGACACTACAAGTAATGATCTTTTTGAAAATTTGGAAATGGGTATTAAGGGTTTGAGTGTTTGGAAGATGGGTTTTGTGTGAAAGTGTGTAAAGTCTTGTGAAATGGAAGTTGAAGTTAAGAAATTTAAAGATTGTGATGCCATTTTTGTGTGAGAAATGAGAAATTTGATTGTAGATGATGATGATGATATAAGAAAGAGTACAGAAGTGGAAAGAGAGGGTGGCGGAGAGAACTAGGGAGTTGTTGAGTGAGTGAACAAGTTAGACATACAATGTTGTTTGTTTGGTTGCGTCATTATTGTTGATGAAGGTGTGCACCGGTAACACCACCAGGAAAAGGTCAACCCGACTAGGGCATTAGCGGCGACGTCGCCGCTAATACTCTGTTACTGACGGGGCCCGCTAATATTCTGCCAGATTAGCCGTTACTGACATGGGGCCCCGCAGTATTAGCGGCGACGTCGCCGCTAATGCTGCCTGGTCGGGGTTTGACTTTTTTGGCTTGGTGGGCTTACGCTCCTCGTATCAAAATTATTGTTTCTTATCATTTGCTAATTGGCTATAGCTATACTTAGGTTTAAGGGATTATGGCACCGGAGCATAACCAACTATGACTCAATGGTTATGTAATGTAGTGACCTTTCAAACTGGCTATTTGATGTAAGTACCTTTTATTTTTGTTCTTTTAATCTATCCTACCGGGTAACATCCTATTTGTAACCGGTAATGCCACGTTGAATGTAAAAAAGTATAGGGATTAAGGCACCGGAGTGTAACCAATTATGAGCGAATGGTTTTGTAATGTAGTGACCTACGAAAACGTTAAATTGATGTAAGAACCTCTCTGTTTTGTTCACTCGATGTATGCTACCGGGTTACCCCGACGACTTTATACTCTGTTATGACCAGTTCACCTGGTAAACTGGCCAGTCTCCAGTTGCATCTGGAGACCCAGTGAAACTGGAGACCCAGATGATTTGTCGAGAAATATATTGAAGTCCAGTTGCACCGTACAGTAACGCAACTGAAGACTTCCTCCATTGAGAACTGACCAAGTTGAAGAATCATTTCCAGTTGAAGTCGAAGACAACAAATGGAAGATAGAGAATGACAATGGCAGCGAAGCCCAGTTGACATTCTAGTCAGTTACAAACTGGAGACCATCAGTGGAAAGCTCTTACAAAGCTTTACACTGATTACGAGGAATTGACTTTTGTGCTTTATGTCCTTTTACCCGGATAATAAGACTTATCTTATTATTTAATTACTAAAAGGTACATAAAGCTGGTTGAATAAAGTTGCTTATCCTGCAACTTTACACTGCATTTTAAGGAATTAAATGCTATTCCTTAAATGCTCTCAACCACATTTGTACGGCCAAAGTTAACATCCCAATGTTAACTTTGCCTATAAATACAAGTCATTGCACAACCAAGAATTCAAGTTGAATAACTTCACACTTTGCATACCTGCAATATTCTTGGTGAACTTGTGCAATATTCTCTCAATCGTAAAAAGGAACAATTCACAACTTTAAGTGTTTCGATTGTTTAGAGAAATTCCAAGTGTAGATCAATTGTAGTTCATAGGTTGTTAGGATATTTACATTTGTATTATCTTGGTTCCGCAACAACCTTGTAATTTATTTAACATCAATAAATAAATTACACTTGAAAATTACATAATTGTCTCATCAATTTATTTTACAAGTATTTTGTATATTGCATTGTTCTTTACTTATTGTCTTTTAAATAAGTAATCTATCTAGAACTTGGTATATACACACTGCAACTGGTCGTCTCCAGTTCAGTGCGTATATTGCAAAGTAACTCCACCATCGACATAGAGGTGTCTTCAGTAGTACCATCTATTGAGTTGGGACTTACAAGTGGTATCAGAGCAGAAGGCTAATAAACTTGCCTAGATTTGCTAAGATGAACACTACTGAAGGTGGAGATGGTTCTGGTTCAGGTGAAACCCCTTGAATACTAATGCCCAACCTTTTCAAAATGTTAATACAAACCCTCCTTGAAAGTTCCTGTGACCGATCGATTCGCGATTCCAACGACTATGTAAGTGCGGAATCCAAACATAATCGTTATTGAGGCAATTGAATGAAACAAACACATATATAAACGAAATCAATATGAACAGGAGATATAAATCTAATTCCTTTATCATTAGTCGAATGATTACAATGAATAAATCCGTTTACAATACATCTACGATGATTACGGATTACAATCAACGAGACGACTCTTGATAATCGAATAATATGGGCGGCATCTCGAGGTATAGATCTCTACCTCGAGAACCTAGTGAATGAAATCTGTTGCAACTAAAATCATCAACCTAAAACCGAAACCTAAGATCTCTATTTATAGGCTACAAAACGGGCTGGGCTTCAAAACTCGTGGGCTTCCAAACACGTGCTACAGTAACACGTGTTTAGTCAAACTCGTGTTACTGTTCACACGAGTTTGTCCAAACTCGTGGTACTGTTCACACGAGTTTGTCCAAACTCGTGGTACTGTTCACACGAGTTTGTCCAATTATCTGGATAATCTCTGTAAAGTAACAGCCCTTTAATTGAGATGCATCGGACACAAATTGTGCACCAGAACGTGCACTTACAGTCTCCCCCTTGACCGATGCACTCAATCATTCACCGATAATCATTAGCAATCGAAAACCTGCAAAAGCAAACTCCCCCTTAACTAATGATACCGGGTCTTCTTTTGTTGAGACTCGATCTTCTGACACAACACTCTGATCTTCAAACTCCAAAATCTCTGTATCTCTGTGACAACCAACTAACCTAACACTTCTCATTGTAGTTCTCCCCCTCAACAATAGCCATCTCCGAATTAAACATATGCAATCTTCTTCCTGCTTGGAACTTTGCTCGAGACATTCCTCGACTTGCTTAACCGGCATATAATAGAGAAGTTGAATTTCCAACAATCAGCATCAAATCAATCAGCTCTCACAAAAATAAGAAACTCTGTAGCTTGAATCACAAACTGCAGTACCAAAAAATCCTGTCTCAACTAGCAGCATCTGACTTTGTCTTGTACCTTCACAATTCCACCAACCACCCGAAGTCTTTCCTATCAGATCTCCCCTTCAGTTGTATACCGCCAAATATAAAGATCTTTAATCTCGCAATCACAATAAATGATCGCCTGATAATCATCTCTATTCTTGGAATATAAATAGGTTCAATCTTCAATTACTTAACAACAGATGACCAACTTCGTTGCTCTTAATATTTCGACAAAGTTTCCACAACTGCTATCTATTTGATACTTGAGCATATTTCACATTAAGCACACCATCATCTAAACACAGATCTTGGTTTGTCTCTCAAGTAGCACAGAATTTTACTCAGAATTTTACACTCCTCCTCCTACTGCCCCAATTCACGTCCATGTACATTATTCCAACTCTCCTGTTCCAAAATTTGATGGAAACAGTGAGACATTTGGTACATGAAGGCCAAAATGCTTTTGCATTTCGGTGGGATAGAGAGGTATATGTTGAAAATCCTTAAGGATGGACCATATATACCCATGTCTCTTGGGGTAAGTCCTCTTCTAGATCCAACTGGAAGAAGAGGTTCAAGAGAAAAGCTCGAAGATCATTGGTCTGATGAGGATCGTAGACTTGTTGATCTGGACACCAGACTCAAGAACATGATCCTTGGAGCTGTCCCTGAAGATCTAATTCCAACACTTGTGTTGTTCCCAGTGCAAAGTCAATGTGGGATGAATTAGTTATTCAGTTTGAAGGAGGTGATGACACTATTGTCACCAGGAAGTTGCCTTGAACAAGAAGTATGAATCCTTCTTTGCCTTACCCAATGAAAGTCTAACTGGTACATACACAAGATTTTCTAGCCTCATTAATCAGCTGAGAGGCTTGGGTGTAGAGAAGGATAAGGATATTCTTCTTGAAAAGTTTTGTGATATTCTTCCTTCCAAATGGGAAAACATGGTTCTTGTCTTGAGACAAGGTAAAACCTTGCACAGCCATACTCTTGCATCGCTCTGTGGAGCCTTCAGATTCACTGAAGATAATAATGCTGCAAGACTGGTGGCTGAGCAAGATGCCATGAACCATGCCCAGAGTTCCAAGGTTGCTAGTGTCCCTGAGCGACCTTGTGCTGCCTTAATGTCTGCAGAGAGTGTCCAGGCACACTCAATGAAGGAGATGTTAAACAGTTTCTTGAACTCTGACCTAACCACTAAAATCAGTGATGGTTGTGATGAAACTGACGATGATGATCTGGTCGCCATGATTGCTAAAACCTTTAACAGGTTTAAGCATAAATCTAAAAGATTTAATGGCCCAAACAATGCTTCCAGCTCCAGCTTTCTGGATAAAACCAATCTTACCTGCTATAAGTGTGGTAAGAAAGGTCACTTTATGAAGGAATGCAGATCTAGTCAGTTGAACAACCAAACTGGCCCCCCCTGTCCCTAATTTCAATCGGCCTGATGATAGCTACAAAGCTAAATACAAGAAGCTTAAGGCCCAGATTGCCCTCCTCTCCATGGAAAAGGAAAAGGATCAGTGCTTAATGGCACAAACTGAGGGAAAATGGGAGTACTCTGATGACTCATCAGCTGATGAAGAAGAGGAAAGGGACATGTGTTTCATGGCCTTGGAAGATCAACAGCAGCAGCACGTGGCAAAAGAAGATGTCATCACTGGAAGATGGGTGGACATCATCTTGAAAAAGGTATGTGATTATGACAACCAAGTTGACCCTGAACTGAAACTGGACCTGGCTGAATCATTAAGTGGTGATTTAGCTTTTGTGGAAACTGTAAGAGCTGATAGTGAAAGATATATTGACACTATCTTAATTGAACTGAACAACGTTAAGCCACAACTTAATGATTTACAAAGTGTCCAGTTGGCTCTCAAGGAGTCAGTTTTAAAGATTGAGGCTTTGGAACTTGATAATCAAAAACTATTTTCTGATCTTGAAAAAGAACAAAAGATTATCAAGTCATGGGTAATAGCATCTGGTAAAAACTATGATGCATTTTCAAGAACTATCGATGCCCAGAAGAATGCATGGAAATCTGGAAATCTGGAGATGGCAGCTCTCATACCAGATCTTCATGCATTGCCTCCAGCTCTCAGGGTTGAAACACCTTATGATCAACCTGAAGCTGTTGAAACTGAACCCATTGAGACCACCCCCATTGAGGTTAAACCTGGAGCCAAACAGGCTAATGCTCCAGTTAAAAGGGCCACTGGTAACAAGCCTTTACCTCAAAAGTCTAAGGTGCCCAAGACCCGACAGACTAAAACTCCAGCTGAACCAAGGTCCAAGGTTCAGCTTCCTGATGAAAATAATATTTTGGTTAATCTGGAAAGTCAACTCCAACTTTTGTCTCGACAGGTTCAGAGTTGTACTGCCCGGATTAAAAATCTGGAAGGAGGTTCATTACCTCCAGTTTTAAAACAAAATATTAAACCACTCCCTTCAAAACCTAATCAAAAGAATGCTCCATCTGGAACTAAATCTGGTAAAAATCAGGGGAGTAAGTATCAAGTACCAATCATTTTTACTCCTGCACCTGGAGCTGGTGAAAAAGCTCCAGATGCAGCCTCCGGTTCAACACCACAATAATCTACTGTGACTTCTGTAGAGAAGTCCAGTGAACCCATCAAGAAAAGATGGGTTCACAAAAATAACTAATGCTTTTTGTGTGTGTGCAGGGCGATCGAAAGAAGAATATCTGGTATCTGGACAGCGCTGCTGGCCGGACTATGACCGGATGTAAGCCCCTGCTTGAAGAGTTCACTGTCCAAGATGGACCGACAGTGACGTTTGGTAATGATCAATCTGGAAAGACTGAAGGATATGGTGTGCTCAATAATGGACAAGTCGAATTCAAAAGAGTTGCATTTGTGAATGGTTTGAAATACAACCTGATCAGTGTCAGCCAACTTTGTGATGATGGCTTCAGAGTTTTGTTCGATATTGCTCATGGCACCATATTTAACAAGGATTGGAAAGTGGTGATGGTTGCACCAAGAAAAGGAAATGTGTACATCATGGATATGGAACCAGCTCCAAAAGAGCAATGTTTTTATACCAAGGTTGATGAGGACACCAACTGGCTATGGCATAAAAGATTATCCCATCTTAATTTTAAAAATATAACAAGTTGTCTCGCAAACAACTGGTTGATGGGATACCTCAAATTTCTTTCAATAAAGAAAAGCCATGTCCAGGGTGTGAGATGGGCAAGCAGAAAAGGGCCAGTTTCAAAACTAGGCAAAACTTTAGCATCACTGAACTTCTTCACATGCTACATATGGATCTCTTTGGTCCAGTGAATGTTCAAACTAGAGCTGGAAAGAAGTACACTCTAGTTGTAGTTGATGAATTCACCAGATACTGCTGGGTGGTATTCCTCAGATCCAAAAGTGATGCACCTGCTGAAATCATCTCTCTCATCAAAAGAATTGAGCTCAAGTACACTCGTAAAGTTTGTCAGTTGCGAAGTGATAATGGTACTGAATTTCAAAATAAGGTACTTGAAACATTTTGCAATGGCACTGGCATCTCTCAAAACTTCTCATCAGCACACTCTCCAGAGCAAAATGGAGTTGTGGAAAGAAAGAATCGCACACTGATAGAAGCGGCCAGAAGTATGTTATCTGAATCAGGTCTTCCCACCAGTTTTTGGGCTGAAGCAGTTGCAACTGCTTGTCACACCCAAAACCGGTCAGTCTACATCAAGAGTCATAAGAAGACTGCCTATGAAGTACTCAGGAATCGTAAACCAAATATTGGATACTTTCATGTATTTGGTTGTCCAGTTTATATCTTAAACAATTCGAGTCAGCTTGGAAAGTTTGATGCAAAAGCTGATGAAGGGGTATTTTTAGGTTATTCAGATATTCGAAAGGCCTTTAGAGTTTATAATTATAGACTCCAAAAGGTTCATGAGACAATTCATGTCACATTCGACGAATCAACTGAAGCAATCAACAAGAGACCAAGCCTTGATATTACTCCAGTCATTCCAATCAATTTTGGTGAAACTGACCAAGTTCATCGGTCAGTTGTTTCACCAAAAGATGTTTCCAGTTACAACAAATTGGAACCAGTTAAGAAGAAGAACAGCACCTGTGACACATCATTCTATTCCTCCATCAATTTCAACTTACCACAAGAATTGGTGATTGGATCTGATGTACGTGCCACCACAATATCAGCACCAGTTCAAACTCTAACTTCTCCAGTTCTTCAAGAAATGCCTTTGAATGAAGAATTTCATGATGCAAATCGTGACCTCATTGACTCTGATGAGGATGTAGAAGTAGTTTGGACTGATCCTCCTCCAGAAGCTAATGCAACTGAAGAAGATCGCCAGGTGACTTGCACTGATATTGTTTTACACCAGCCTAGTCAATACACTAGATGGACTCGAGCACATCCAATTGAACAGATTGTGGGAGATCCAAATAGTGGGGTTCAGACTAGAAGAGACACCAGTGAGTAATGCTTAAACGTCACCTTCTTATCTTTAATTGAACCGAAGAAGATTGACGAGGTTATGGCAGACCCAAGCTGGGTGGAAGCTATGCAAGAAGAGCTCGTCCAGTTTGAAAGGAACAATGTTTGGGAGCTTGTTCCTTGTCCACCAGGGTTAAAGAAAGAACCCATTGGTACCAGATGGGTCTACCGAAACAAGATGGATGAAGATGGCCATGTTGTAAGAAACAAGGCCAGATTAGTTGCCCAGGGTTATTGTCAAGCAGAAGGCATTGACTTTGATGAAACTTTTGCTCCAGTTGCAAGACTTGAAGCCATCAGAATATTTCTGGCTTATGCAGCCCATCTGCAGTTCAAGGTCTTTCCAGATGGATGTCAAAAGTGCGTTCCTTAATGGAACATTGGAAGAAGAAGTATATGTTAAGCAGACTCCAGGTTTCATCGATGAGAAGCATCCTCATTGGGTTTATAGACTGAACAAAGCATTGTATGGTCTAAGACAAGCCCCAAGAGCCTGGTATGATACTCTAACTAAATATCTTCTTAAAAATGGCTTTCAAAGAGGTGCAATAGATAATACCTTATTCATCTTGAAAGAAAGAGGTAATATTTTATTGGTACAAATTTATGTTGATGACATTATATTTGGTTCAACTGATGATGCAATGTGTAAAAAGTTTTCTAAAATCATGTCATCTGAGTATGAGATGAGTTTAATGGGTGAATTAACATTTTTCTTAGGTCTTCAGATTAAGCAAACTGAAAATGGAATTTTCATAAACCAAGGAAAATATGTCAGAGATTTGTTAAGAAAATACAAATATGATTCAATCCCATCGAAAAACACACCTATTGCAACACCATTAAATTTGGACTCTGACCCAACTGGCAAACCAGTGAACATAACTGACTATCGTGGTATGGTTGGTTCACTGATGTATTTAACCGCCAGTCGACCAGATATAATGTTTGCAACATGTCTATGTGCCAGGTTTCAGGCTAACCCTAAAGAATCACATTTGCACGCTGTTAAGCGTATCTTTAGATACCTGAAAGGGTGTCCTAATCTTGGTCTTTGGTACCCCCAAAGGCTCAGGATTAGATCTAATGGGTTATTCAGATTCAGATCATGCAGGTTGTAAGATAGATAGAAAATCAACAGCTGGTAGTTGTCATTTCCTTGGAGGAAAACTGGTAAGTTGGACCAGCAAGAAGTAGACTTCAGTCTCTATGTCCACTGCTGAGGCAGAGTACATTTCTGCGGCCAGTTGCTGTGCCCAGATTCTCTGGATCAAGAACCAGTTACTAGATTATGGTCAAAAGTATACAAGGACCCCAATCTTTTGTGACAACACCAGTGCAATTGCTATATCTCACAACCCAGTGATGCACTCCAAAACAAGCATATTGACATCAGGTATCATTTTATTCGTGATCATGTTATGAAAGGAGACATTGAATTACATTTCATCCCCACTGACAAACAGTTAGCTGATATTTTTACAAAACCTCTCGATGAGAAAACCTTTAAACATCTCATCAGCGAACTGGGAATGTTAAATCCTTGAAACTGGAGATTTCTTTGTTATTGAACGCGTCAGTGACACTGATGAAGTTCTCCAGTTGAGGAGGTTCAGATAATCTTTGCTCGCCAGGCTATCGAACGCCTTTGTGATACTATCCTGGCACTAATTGATTTCTGGATCATCATTTTGTTTGAAAATGGCAACTGGAGAACTCTTCAGTTGGAAACTGGTACTGGACTGATCCTCCAGTGACCAGATTCAGTCTTGTCTTATTTTTATAATGTTAGAAATACTTGGTCAATATTTGTGACACGTGATGGTACTCGAGTGTTTTAAACCACTTGGTATCGTGATCTGACGTGTTTAAAGCTATTTTAGTACTTGACAACTGTTTGTATTGGGAAAATAAAAAGTGAGTGGGCGCGTGTTAAGATAAGCCGTCGTAGCATTTAATGCTGACATGGTAGCATTTAATGTTGACATGGCAAATTATGATTTTATTTCAAAATTCAAACTTCTTTTGTTAAAATATCTACAAAGTTGTTTTGGTTAAATAAAATATAATTTTTGTATTTCATTGGGATCATGAATCCCTTATAAATACTCTTATTTACTCCGAACTCATTTACTTCCTTCTACATTCTTTCATTTACTTCCCAATCATCAAAATTGCTTCATTTCTCTCCCTGCTTCACAAATCAAGAACCCTAATTCCCAAATTTCATTTTCATTTTCCAATGGCACCTAGATCATCCCGTACAAGAGATGTAAATCTCTTGACTGTTCCATATGCTCCTTCACCAGATGTCAAACCAGCACCTGGTGCTCCTAGTAATGCTTCGGTCATCAAACTCAATCCCAATAATCCGATGGCAAGCTTACAAGGATCTCAAGGGTCCAATACCCTTATTGGTAGAATCTAAATTTTTTGAAGGATTCTCCAATAGGACCCTCATTCTCTCTAAACCCACGCAAGTTGTTTCACAACTACTTGTGTGAGTTTTGGTACACTGCCTCTCTTTCTTCCGATTGTTCCTCCATCAGTTTCACATTAAAGGATGGAACAATCCAGTGTACCTTGTTCGCTGATGTGTTGAGGGATGCCTTACACCTCAACTACTGGAGAGAGGGTGAATCTCCAGTCGTCTTACCCTCAAATGTTAATTTTCGCCAAGTCCTCCTTGAAATGGGACACAAGGAGTGCTTGGAGAATGGAGTTTTGAAGACAAAGGGTGCGATGACCATGAAGGGTCTTACACCTTCATGGAGGTATTTTTTCATCCACCTGGTGGAGAGTATGGGTGGGAGTTCTGGTGGTCTTGACCAGATTAACTCCTCACAAGCAGAGATGGCATACTGCTTGTGGAATGGATTGAGAGTAGACTTTGCTGATATCCTGTTTAGAAGCCTAGTACAAAAACTGAAGGGCACCAGGGGACTTTGTATCCCCTTCTCAAGGTTTCTCTCTCTTTGCTTTCTACAAATTCTGGGCAGTGAAGCATATTCAAGCACAGATTCACCTTATACTGTCCCAGATTTGTTGAGGAATCTAGACTCTCTGGTATCTGAAGTTGGAGAGGTCGAGATTCCAGATCGAATGCAGCTGGCATTCGCTAAAACTGATGCACCAATCGAAGGTGAGTCAGAAAGACAACTTGGCGGGCCTCAAAATAATGAGGGACCCTCCAGTTCGTCTAATGTTATGGTTGAGGATAGAGCAACCATAACTGAGGCAACTCCAATAACATTTATCCCTGGTGAAGATACCTCGGTATCTGATCCTCCAACAGATGCACCCAACCAGGAAACTGGGAAGGTCATCTGGAGACTGACCCTTCTGGTTAGCCCTCAGTTACATTCATGGATCTGGACATGAATGTTAATGACGAGGAAATCCTTATAGAATCTTCGGATTCTGAAGGTACTGAAACAGACTTGGAGATTTTTGATTCTGCTGTACCAGATCAAAACCCTTCATCTCCAGTCTCGCTTCCAGATGCATCAATTTCACTTTCACCATCCCAACAAAATGTGCCTACTGATATACCATTCCAACTTATAACTATATGTCTGGAAACAGACGTATGGCTCCTTCACCAACTGGGCAATTCTCACTTGTTCGAGAAATGCCACCCCCACCGCCGCCGTTGTTCACACCTGAGCATTCTCAGCATGAATAACACATTGTTTTTCCAGTCCTTTCTTCTACCACCACTCCTAATATTCTTCAACTGCTGGTATGACAACTGGGGAGACTTCTTTAAGTTTGCCTCCTCCAGTTGCTCCAGTAGTAACTGATGCTGGTCCAGTGACACCTTCTCCTTCGTCACTGGACAGTCAAGTTGTCTCTTTGCAAGCCGATCTCCAAAACCTTCTTACTAGGGTGGAGGAGATTCAAAAGACACTTGACAAAAACACCAAGTCTTTCTCCAAATACCACAAGGATCACTTGACAAACATTAAAGTGGTTGATCTGGGGATTAACAAGTTTTCATCAAATGAAGACTTGGTGTTCAACAAGTTAAATGAGTTGGTCACTGGCTGCAACAATCTGGCAACATCTTTGAAGGAAGCCTTTGACCTTACTCAGTCCAAGGTCACAACCTCAATCTCAAATTTGCTTGGCAACACTGTAAGAACATCTGAAGTAGATTTAAGGGAGATTGAAAGGCAGGTAAAGGAATTGGTTGAAAAACCTGGCCTAAATGTGACTGAACTTGGAGAGCAGTTGATGACTTCAGTTGGTCAGAAGATAGAGGATACGCTGGGTGCTAGAGAAGCACAATTAATTGAAAGGGTGATGTCTGAGATCACCAAGCTGGCCACTCCTCAGGTTGATCTGGCCCTACTCACTAGTGAGATCAACCAGTTGAGAGGCAGCATTGAAAATTTGAACACCCAGGTATCCTTCATGCTCAGTCTTTGGATAAACTGACAACTGAAGTGGAAAGTTTGAAGAAGAAGGATGAGGAAGTGAAGGAAAAGGTTGTATCTGGTTTGGATGAAGACTCCAAAATCTTAAATGAATTAAAAACTGGTCAAGAACAGGTTACTGCAAATGTTTTGACCCAGTCAAAGGAGACCAACCATTTGTGGAGGTCTTTCAGGATGATGTGTGGGATTTTTAAGGAGTGCAAGGACATGCAAACATGGCAGCCTCTTGACCGGTTCCCATCTCACCCTTCTGAATGGGATTCTATTAGGGCAGGTCTAGATGCTGCCAAGGGGGAAAGAAGTGCAGTTCTTGCACCAGTTGCACCTGGAAGAACTTCATCTGGAAGACAAGTTGGTATGGAAATGGTTGTAGCTGCCAGTACTGAAGCTGGTGAGCAAACTGGTGATATGGGTGATAGGGGGAATGTGTTGGATAAGGGAAAAGGTTTAGCTGTTGATGCATCTGCCCAGCCGGCCACTGATATTCCTATGTTAGAAACTGGCAATGCTGATGTACTTCCTCCAGTTTCTGATAGTGTAAGCAAACAACTGGCCAGACTTGGTAATCAAATTAAAGGAAGAAAGAATATGAAACAAGACAACCAAGTTGAAGCCAGAGCACATCTTGCACAGATCAAACTGCTTGATATGAGTGATGCCAATCTTTTGGGAATCACTAAGGAGGAGTATGCCAGAGTTAAGCATGATCCCAGGATAGTTGACCAGTTGAAAGAAATGCTTGATGTAGAACTGGACAGACACTATCCTGATGATGAAGCTGAATTCGATGCCAGAAGTTTGAACATATCAGTGGAGAAGGCTAAGGAGAATAGGGCCAGTGGGATTCTAAAAAGAATTGCAAATGTGAAGAAGGTATTGAATCCACCAAGAAGGATTCCTCAACCAAGAAGACCACTGACCAGAGATGCTGACCTTAGCACATTTGTTGAACCAACTGGCGAGGTATCAAATGAAGACATCAAGTCCGTTGTACTGGCTGCTGGTGCTGGGAGTACTAAAATATCAAATGAATCTGAAGCAAGAAGCTATTACTCCCAGATCATGACAACCAGAAGACATAGTGGGACTATAAATGGTGTTAATGTAACAATCAAGCCAGGCACCAAGCACTTTCAAGTTGAAGTTAGTTATACCAGAGGGCCACTGGTTAAAACTGACAATCCTGGTGCAATGCAGTATGGGTTCAGTGAATGGGTTGAAATGGTGAATGTGTTGGATGCGAAGGCACAAAAGAATAGGTTTGAGAAAGCATGGGTAAACTTCCTAAGGGGCAAGATTCAACACAAAGAAAATCTGGAGCTAAAGTTGAATATTGACCCTGAAGACTCACAACCTATCTCTTCAGTGACCAAGAGAAGAAGAACTGGCGAAGGGCCATCTCATTAAGTTCTTTCTTTTCAGTTATCTACTTGTATTTTGTTTTACATTCTGTAACTTGTATAAATTTCATTTCCTTGTATAAATGAAGTTACCAGTTTGTAACCACAAGGTAGATAATAGATTAAAATCTAACAAACCTAAAGAAAAACCTAAGGCATTTATTGATCTATAAAAATGCCTTGGAAAACTTAGATAGATTTAAATCAAACAAGTCCTTCCAGTTCACACTTGTACAGATACAAGAACTAGAAAAAGACTTGGCAATATTTCTAGACAAATAGGGGGAATTTGTTAGGACCAGTTCACCTGGTAAACTGGCCAGTCTCCAGTTGCATCTGGAGACCCAGTGAAACTGGAGACCCAGATGATTTGTCGAGAAATATATTGAAGTCCAGTTGCACCGTACAGGCAACGCAACTGAAGACTTCCTCCAGTTGAGAACTGACCAGTTGAAGAATCATTCCAGTTGAAGTCGAAGACAACAAATGGAAGATAGAGAATGACAATGGCAGCGAAGCCCAGTTGACATTCTAGTCAGTTACAAACTGGAGACCATCAGTGGAAAGCTCTTACAAAGCTTTACACTGATTACGAGGAATTGACTTTTGTGCTTTATGTCCTTTTACCCGGATAATAAGACTTATCTTATTATTTAATTACTAAAAGGTACATAAAGCTGGTTGAATAAAGTTGCTTTATCCTGCAACTTTACACTGCATTTTAAGGAATTAAATGCTATTCCTTAAATGCTCTCAACCACATTTGTACGGCCAAAGTTAACATCCCAATGTTAACTTTGCCTATAAATACAAGTCATTGCACAACCAAGAATTCAAGTTGAATACTTCACACTTTGCATACCTGCAATATTCTTGGTGAACTTGTGCAATATTCTCTCAATCATAAAAAGGAACATTTCACAACTTTAAGTGTTTTGATTGTTTAGAGAAATTCCGAGTGTAGATCAATTGTAGTTCATAGGTTGTTAGGATATTTACATTCTTGTATTATCTTGGTTCCGCAACAACCTTGTAATTTATTTAACATCAATAAATAAATTACACTTGAAAATTACATATTGTCTCATCAATTTATTTTACAAGTATTTTGTATTATTACATTGTTCTTTACTTATTGTCTTTTAAATAAGTAATCTATCTAGAACTTGGTATATACACACTGCAACTGGTCGTCTCCAGTTCAGTGCATATATTGCAAAGTAACTCCACCATTGACATAGAGGTGTCTTCAGTAGTAACATCTATTGAGTTGGGACTTACATACTACAGTCATCTTCTCCGACTAATTTTCGATACTATCTTCGGTAACAACAATTTTTTCCAGAGAGCAAATGTGAAACTGTAACTCAATGTCTAACTTCAATCCGAACACAATTCAACACTAGATATAGATAGATGCATATATACATTTATTGATTTCAGAACACGATTCAATAATAATGATATAACTTTCATTTCTAAACTTTGAAACTAGATATAGATAGATGTATATATACATTTATAAATGCACTGTACGTAGCTATGGTCCTCCTGCTTCCTCTTCGAGAACAAATCCCAAATCTTGTTCCTAAAATCAATTTCATTTCATTTCTTTCACTTTTTGATGGTGACAAACCCTAATCCCCAAATCGGATTGTGTTATGATCACCCCATCATCGTTAACCATAAAGATCCGGCCATCCCATCCCCACCACCATCAAGATCCAGCAACGTTGGTTTACAATGGGGTAAAAAGGGTGGATTTTGATAGAGGATGACGACGGTGGTTGTCTGGGTGGCAGCTGACATTTGTTTATTTTATTTGTGGCAGTCAGCGGTGGCACGTGTCCGGATGTGGAGACGGTGGAGAGATGGTCGCACCTCTTGAATGGAAGAAAAAATGAGACCGAGACCACCCACTACAACCTCGTCGGAGTCTAAGACCATCCACCATCCATCTCGTCGGAGTTCACAACTCACAACCGTAACCATGACCGTACAACAGGTCAACCGGTACATGAAAAGAACAAAAATGAGAGGTTCTTACATCAGATAGCCAGTTTTAAAGATCACTACATAACATAACCATTTAGTCATAGTTGGTTACACTCCAGTGCCATAATCCCAAAGTAAAATTAACATTGTTACCGGCTACCGGTACAACAGGTCAACCGGTACATTAAAAGAACAAAAATAGAAGGTACTTACATCAGATAGCCAATTTGAAAGGTCACTACATTACATAACCATTGAGTCATAGTTGATTACACTCCAGTGCCATAATCCCTAAGTTTAAATAGCATACTTGTTACTATATATGAGATTTTCTAATGTGTGCCTAACAAACACATGAATTAAATTAAATTAACTCTTTAATTTTCCATATATAACACATAATTAATACTCTTTAATTTTTATTTTTCACTTAGTTACTATTTTACCCTTTTTTAATATAAGCCAATAAAACAACTTATTTTCCATCCAATTATTATATTGTAAAATTTACTACATCGAACTTTTGCTAAAATAAGCTCGAATTTGTTAATCAATTTACCTGATATTTTTACATATTAAACTTTCACAGAATTTTCCCTCTCAAAGTTTCCCTCTCTTTTTTTTACACAAACTATATAATATGTTTATGTTTCTTGTTTTTACAGCAAAATATGAACTATTAGTTTGTTTTTATTTCATACATTCTAGTTGCAAAAATGAATAAATTTCTTTATTTGATTTAAATGAATTTCCAACCGAAGAAAGTTTTGAAAGATTTGATGGGAATTACTCATTTCGATAAAAACAATTTAAAAGGAATTTAGACCCATACCATATCTAGTTTTTAGTAAAACATGTGTTATGTGAAGTACTATGTATTTATTTATCATCGATCAACTGAAATATTGGAAGCTATTATGTGATGTTAAAGTAATATATCCTTTTAACACTTTTTGTTTAAAAAACATTGAAACAAATGAAGCATGAAGGTAAATATGTTGATATATATTAACTTTAACGAGCATGGTACCCGCGCAATGCGGCGGTGATGGCGGGAACGACGGTCTAGTGGTGTCGGTGACGGTATTATTGGTGGCGGTGGCGGTGGTGTAGGTTGATGTAAGGTGTGGAATATTTTAAAAGATAAGGGCTTAAAGTGTTAATTATTAAAATAAGGGTTTAGGGTGTAAATTAATTCATTAAGAGCAAATTTGGTAATTTATAAAAACCTTCCATAGTGGGGTGTTTATTAAGAGCAGTTTGGTAATTTCCCATGTAACTTTTGTGTAACATTTTCCATTTTGTGGGGTGGATAATTTTTAATAAGGAGTATAGAAGGTGAAATGTATTATCTTAAAAAATATTTACAAACAAATATCAGTACAATGGACATATCCATGCACTATACAACCTACTATTCTATACAATAAAACATGACTGCCCCTATATCAATATTCAAAATTACCCAAGCAGTAAACAACCAAAACAAGAACAACACATCCAGACTAGTGCTAGAAAGGGACCAAGAAGTGTCATCTTTCATCACTCTCTATTCCCAATCGCACACACTAGTCCAGACTGCATACATTCACAAAGCCAAGTAATTCATGCAGAACACCTCTCTAACTGGAAAACAAAGCATTATTCCTCCAGCAAAGATCCCAATTTGCAGCCACTATCATCACATTTTTAGACTTCTTCGCTTTCAATGCAAGCAGCTTAAGTCTGATATTGTCTTTTATTATCTTGCATAACTCATCCCCATTTCTCTCTTCCTTCCTGAAAAGCCTTAAGTTCCTTTCCTGCCATATATAGTAAACAGATGCAGCCAGAACAAGCTTACTTACAACCACACCAATATTATTCTGCACTTTCTTATCAGCAATTTCCTGAACAGAATCCTCCATTCTGAATCCATTATTCAACAATTGAGTCATACTCTTCATGCAATCCCAGACTTTCATTGTATAAGGACACTGAAAGAATAGATGATCATGACTATCAGCACCATCTTGACAAAAAAAACACTTGAGGATACCATCATGCTGCCATTTTTCCATTTTATCCTGTGTCATCAGCCTCCCCTGTATAGCTAACCAGAGAATGAAGGAATGCCTAGGCACCATTTGGTGAAACCAAATAGCCTTTTTCCAAACAACATTTGGGCTGTTATCCCTAAGATCCTCCCAAGCTTGTTTAGTACTAAAATCAATTGATTATTATTATTAATCCATTGTAACTTTATCTTCCTTCATTCTGCCAATCTGGTATATCAATATTTCTAAGACAAGGAAACCTTGTCTCCCACTCACTTGGCCACTTCCATCTTCCTTCATTATAAATTTCTGCTACACTGATATTATCCTCCAACCTAGCATCATAAATTGTTCTTCTAGAAATAAATTCACAAAGAGGACCCTCTTCACACCATTTATCATACTAGAGAGAAGTATTTCTTCCATTACCAATCACATATCTAACATGACTTTTAATCATATCTCTAATTTCAAGCATGGTTTTCCAACCCCAACTATCACTCTTGTCAGCATCAACACCCCATATACTCTTACCTTTTGATTTTACTACATTCACCCACTTTGCCCACAAAGAGACCTTGTTTTCCAAAATTTCCCAGAATTGCCTAATAAGCAAAACCTCATTCCATTTTCTTCATATCCTTTAAACCCAAACCACCCTGCTATTTGGGTTTACACACATTGCAAGCCACTCATGCTTTCCCTTTTGCAGAGTCACCAGCATTCCAAAGAAATCTCTTGAACAACTGCTCAATATCTGTAATCACAGTTGTAGGTAACATATAAACTGAAGCCCAATAATTCTGCATAGAGGCTAAAACTGCTGCTATTAATTGTAATCTTCCTGCATATGATAATGTTTATTCCTCCAACATTCAATCTTGCTTTTGACTTTATCCACCAACACTTTACAATCATTAACCCCCAATTTCTTTGTTAATAAAGGCACTCCTAGATATCTGACTGGTAATTTGCCACACTTAAATGGTAATATATGGATCAGATCCTGCTTGTCCTTTTCCTTAATACTTCCAAAGAAAATTATACTCTTTCGGTACTAGGTTTTTCCCCGAATTAAGTGGCATTACTTGAGTGAATACCCTCACGAGCAAGTTTTCCATGTTGGAGATTAGCACTAGATAAATGGTTAAGTAGAAGTTAGGCTCTGATACATATGCCACTTTATTGAACCCCTATTTACTACGTCGAAACGCGAAAGTAATCATGAGTACCATGATGCCTTCGGTAATTCTCCATGACTCCAAGAAGGAAACAAGGATGAATGGATCCCATGAAAGAGAACGAATTGAGATGTGGGGCTGCTAATGTGAGAAAAGTATCGTCAAATTGTTGCTGAAGTCATACATCGTGCCACTGTCGCAGTTGACTTATATTGACCCTCTTCTATGCTTAACAATTGGAGTACGTGTAGCTACCACCATTCCTCATGAACCGAGACCTTATATGCCATATTGATGTCATTCATCAAGAGTTAGCGTGACATAAAGGTTCAAGATGGATCAATGGATGGGAGAAAGGAAATGACAAATGCGAAATGGTGAAGGTTGTTGAGGAGTATATATAGATTGTGGATGCCACTATCATTTCCACCTTGTGGTATGAGCGATGAAGAGCTCAATGAGATGACGGTGTTGGCTAAGGGTCGAGAGCATATTAAAGTTGAGGGGGGTAACAAGGGATACATGCAATGAATAAGGTGATATAAACGAGCAAGCGGTTTGGTGCGCTGGTGTGACATTTATGAAGACCATAAGCATCGTGAGTGATGAGTTATCTTAAGCGAGCGGTAGCCATGCTAGGGATGATTGAAATGTTTCAATATGCTAGTTATTTAAATCTAGGTGATATCTAGTTTCTCCTAGCTAAATATGTTACCTTTGTGATTGCTTATGATTGTTAGTGGCAAAGTCCACCTATTTGTTCTTTACTTTAAGGCGGTAATGTGTAATCTTGGTGAAATTTGTGATATGATTAATATGTGAAAGTTTTATGATTTGGTTGCAACTAGTATGATGTTTATGATTTATGATGTTATGTGATTGGTTCTTGATATTTAAATGCCAAGATTTTTATGCGAGAAACATATGATGGTTGCACTTCCTCGGTTGTTTATTTGAGAATATTATAAAAATGGTATGGATTTGAAAGTTTTATATCTGCGGATATATATTTTGAGCATGCTTTTATATTTGGCATAAAGTGTGCAACTTCTTATATATACGTTGGGGCCTATGTACTTTAGGAACGAAATCGATTCGCGAACATACGTCATTTATAGCCGCTAGCAAAGTTTGACGCACGTTTGGATTTGGTATACTTGGAGGACCCCACACGATATGTAAGCGTATATTATTAGTCACATAGAAGATGTGACACTGGAAACATGAGCGAGAGATTTACTGCTCTTAGAGGAATATTGATGCGCCTTACGTTCAGTATACCCCGATTGTTTTATTTTGATCATCCATAGAAGTGGACTAGATGGAGTGATAGCGGGACTAGTACGAAAAGTCATGCACTACTACCACTACCCAAAAGATCATGACCTCGAACTTAAATCAAGACGATGAAGGTATGAAAGCCCGGGGAATGAATGTAGAACTTGATGAAACAAGTAGACGGAGAAAGTGATCGAGGATTGGACGACGGACAACAGTTGTAAAAGGAATCTGGAATAAGATGCCGAGACGAACGGAGTTGCGTGGATGAGAAAGTTGAACATACTGCCATCAAATACAAGAAGGTTAGCCTGTGACCATAGGCACCCTCACGAAGTGAAGATCATGTCGATCCTAGTGCATGAAAAGAGCAGGCACGTCACCCGATATTTTGAAGGATTGGGCTTGACGCCCAACAGGGGGAGGGTGAGTACCAAAGGGAAGCGGGTCGAAAGGAATGATATGAATGTGGAAGTTATAACCACTTGAGAAATGACTACTCACAGCTGTAGGTGAGTGGAGGTCATAAGAAAAGAGGATCAGAAGTTTTGAGATGCAAGGATGTATATCTAACAAGAGATAGAAAGTGTCGAGAAATTTTAGAATATGAAGCCCTGACTCAAGAAAGTATTCGGACAAAGCCCGAACGGCTATGAATATGGAGAAAGTAATATAAGGAAGTAAAGGGGCACCACTTGAATGAAGAAAAGTGGAACACATCGCCGAACAGGGGGAGGGCGAGTGTGAAGGGTAATTGTCAAGAAGTCCTACTGACGAGAAAGCTATGATCACTTGATGATCACTTGCCTACAACTAATAATGCTTGTTGGGGATAATGAAGAAAACCGAGCAAGTTATGGAAGTTTAGGGATGCAAGGCGAGGAAGAATAGTTCGAGCATCACGTTCGGGCGTTAGATGATTAATGCTAGTACGTCGTCCAAGAACACCTAAGGAAAAGTATTAACGCCTAAGCGATAGGTAATTATTCAAAAGTGAGGACTAGGTAATCAAGGCCAAGCCTAGATAGGAGTTAAGAAATTGAGCATACCCTATAGGATACCCAAGTGTTTGACGATGCAAGATTTTAAAATATATTATTGATTTTGAAATAATCTAATGTGAGTCCCAAATAAGATGATTAAACCCGACTGGCAAGCAATTCTGATCTAGAATAAGATCAGTTCAGAATGCGATCCAGATATGGATAATAAACAATAAAGAATGCAAGAAACTTAAAGGCTGAAACTATATAAATAATATGTATAATCAAGTATGTAGCATTGAGTCACATTGTACTTTTCAAATGTATTTTATTGATTATGATAAATAAAATACAAAGGTTGATGCGGAACAAAGATAAACAAGTGTAATATCTAAACAACCTTGAAATACAAGTGATCTAATAACTTGTAAATGCTCGTAAGAATTACTTAGAGTATAATTCACAAGTTGCAATGCCAAAGTTTCCGCATTTTGCAAGTTATGGTGAGAACCTTATATTTATAGGCAAAGTCCAAGCTGATGTGGACCAGACCATACAAATATGGTTGGGAGTATTTAAGGAATTAAAGCTAATTCCTTAACATGCGTAATTTGGGTAAGTGTGAAAGTCAGTTGTGATGTGACATTTCACACTTTATTCCCAACCTTTACACAACCTTGTACTTTGTCAAAGGATAAACCTTTTAACCAGTTAAAGGTATGTAAAGTAAAAAGGCTTCCTCGTAATCAGTGTAAAGTGTTGTAAGTACTTTAAACTGAGATGCTTCAGTCTTCGATCTGATAGAATCTTCTCTGAGGTCTGCTTCTGAGATGATTCTCTTCTTTCAGTCTTCAGTCTTTGACTTCATTCTGAATGGTTTCAGTTTGGTGTAGATCTGAACTGAAGTGAAGCTTCAGTGAACTAATTCTGAGATGCTTCAGAATTCTGTACAAGTATCTTCACTGAGCTTCGACTATTTCTGAACAAATTATACTTGGTCGATTTTCAACCCTAACAAATTCCCCCTAATTGTTCTGAAATAGTGCATGTATCTCAGACTTCTATCTATACAGTTTGTAAGTCTGAAATACAAGTTTTGGTTTTAAGTTGTAAAATTTTTTCTAAGTTCATCTTATAGATCATTGATGACTTCAGAATTTTTCTTATTATTTTTATAACTTAAACGTATCATCTACTTGTTGAGTACAGAATGTAACATTTATATACAAACTGAAATGTTTGCTACATTTGTAAATAACAAAGTACAAGTACATGATAATCTGAAAAGCAAACTACTTCTTCAAGGCCTTGAACGCCAGAAGGTGCTTCAGTAGCTTTTCTTTTCAGAGAGATGATCCTTCTTTCCGACATCCTTTTCTCATACTCCACTTTGGCCTTCATCTTTTGTTGTATTCTTGAAAGCCATGCGCCAATGAGAGGATACTTTGGTTTCCCCCTCAGAATATGAATCATTTCCTTATGCTCAGAAATGCCAAATTCATGTACTGAGACCTGTTTATATTCCTCTTCTGCTCTCCCTTCTCTTTTCACAATAAGGTCAAACAATTTCAGTCCATCCTCCTTAAGAATTTCAACATCAAGTATCTTGGCAGGATTGGAATGATGCTTTATGTAGTGATCATACTGATCCTTATCATGCTTTCTCTGGATTTCAGCAGCATCTTCAGAAATTGGTCTGAAAGTAGAGAGATCAGCATCTCGAGTATGCTTTTCTAGAAGAACGAGGTCCAGTCATTCTGGGTCTGGGAGGGGGTCTGCTCTTTCCTTCTCAACCTTTAGAACTTAAGCAAAAATTTCTTTCTTTTTATGATCCATCTCCACCTTCCTATTTTTCACCAAGTCTTCTATTGACATCTTGAAGGTGAGATGATCCAGCTTTTGTTCTAAAGGAGAATATTGAACACCATATTCATGATCTGCCATCTCAGTCAATGCCTTATGCACTCTGGGATCTTCTTTTATTTTCTGATATCTTTCTAAGGAAAGACCCAGAGCTGCAGCATCAATGTGGTCCAGGGTTCCCATCTTCAGATGTTGTTCCCTTTCCCTTAACTTGTTTTCCTTCCAGGCCATGAACTGATTAGAAACTCTCTTCTGAAGTTCGAGCAGTTTCTTCTCATCTGCAGACTGATCATGAAGTGGATAGCCTACTCATCCACAATTTCACCAACTACTAGCCCAGAACCCTTTGAAGTTTTTGATTTGGGTTCTTCAACAACTGGGGCTTTACCCTTATATTTCCTTACAGGTTCAGAAGTAGTAGCTTCAGAATCCTTTGTTCCCCCTGAGCAGAAGCACCAGTTTGTGCCTCAGATTGCTTATTGGTTGCTTCAATTATTTCTTGAGTGCTGGACAACAAACCAATAGGCACTTTTCCCCCTTTGGGGACCTCAGAAGGCATAGAAGCATAATTCAATGGCTTTCTGCATTGTCTTCAGAGGTTCCCAACTCTGCTGTGCCAGGCAATCTGAAATTCCTTTGGCCATAGAAGAAAACTGAGCCCTCAACCTGAAAGATGAGTTAAGGTTCGAGTTTTCTCCTTCAACAATATTCTTCAGCAGCTGCCTATCTTCATCAGAAAGAGAAGAAGGAGGGGTGGGAGCGACAACAGCTTCTTCACAAATTCAAGATATCGTCTAACTGCTTAGACTGACCTTTGACAGTCTCACCAAGGGAAGAAATGGACTTCTGAACTTCCTCAACTGCTTTGTCCACTTTCCTTGCAGTATCCCTTGTGAGTTCTGTAACTAGACTCCTAACTTCAGCATTAACTTTCTCAGAAACTGAAGCTAAAATCTGAGAGACCAGCTCCTGAGCAACCTCAGACTTCAGTTTCTCTACAACACCAATACTTAAAGAAGATCCCAATTGTTTTTCATCAACTGTGGGCTTCTTTACCAATGCATTCACCTCCTTCCCAACTGCCAAGACTTCTTGTTTTATCAATTCAACTGAGGAAGTCAAGTTCGCAACAACTGAAGCTTGAACCTCCCTCTTTGTCAATTTGAAGGCTTCCCTGATTGCTGAGCTCACTTTGTTACATGCATGAACCAGCTCATTTAACTTCCCAGCCACGAGTCCTTCAGTTCCAGCAACCTTAGTCAACTCAGTGCCAAAGAACACATGAGCACCTTTCATAGCTGCAATGTAACTCGTGTTGGCAATCAGAGATTTAGTCAAGTCCTCAATCTTAAGAAGAAGGCTTTGGACTTCGGTGTTTGTTCTCTCTAACTGTGCTTCCACACTCAAAGGAGAAGGAGGTTGTGTAGAAGCAGAAACAATAAAGGGAATTGTACCAAGTCCACCCAAAACTTTCTCCAACTGAACATCAGTTGGAACATCTGACTGAGTGTCAGAGTCCAGTTCAGCTTCTTCAGGTTCATCATAATTGATGGACTTTGGTACACGGTGAATTTGGGGGTGAAGGTGTTGTAATTGAGGTGTAAATCTGGGAGAAGTAATATAGCAGGTGTGAGCCAGGTGGAAAAAATGGATGTTTGAGTTGGCGGTTGGCGATATGGTTGTTCAATGAATTTTGGATTTCTGGGGGAGGAGGGGCATTGTGAGGCTGAAGTTGGCTCAGAATCAGAAGACTGATTCTCCTCCAGTAAGCCCTCGTCAAACTCAAAGTCAGCAAAGGAATCAAGATTCCCTTGAGGTGGCTCATCTTCATCCCAGAAAGCAGTCAAGACTGCAGTCTGATCAGATATGCCCTGGTTCAGATCACTGGTATCTGGACCATGTTATGGTTCAACAACTGCAGCTGCAGATGCATCGTTACCAGAACTAATTAGCTCAGTCGAAACATCTTCGCCAGAGGTTGTGTTAGCCAAAGCTTCATCAACAGAGACAGTAGACACAGGGGTTGCCTTAGTGATTCTCCTACCATCTTCAAGAACCACTTCATCGGCCGTAGAGTGTGAGACCTCAGTTTCCAAGAGTGTCATCTCAGAAACTTCATCAGTCTGTGCTGCAGAAGAGTGTAAGATATGTGAAGTTACAGGGGGTGCACGTGCAGACACGGACTCTACTGTGTGTTGGGCGGACACACTTACATTTTCTTCACCATCCCCTCCTAAAGAAGTTTTGGGGATGGCTGCTTGTATGGGTTTTCCCTTTGACTCGATTCTTCTGGTTCTTTTTGGGAAGAACCAGAAGGGTTGGCTTCGGCACTAGTGTCCTTGGGCAAGGAGGAGGATTTCCTAAATTGACGATGTTTAAGTACGCCCTTTGGAGATCCTGAAGGTCCTTTTGGGAGGACCTCAGGTTGGTCAATGGAAGAGGAGGATGGTGGTTGGGTGGAAGAAGACTTTTTGGGTTTAAAAATCTTCAACATTTTACCACCAGACTCACCGATGGGTCCCACATTCTTTTGTGGCCCGCTCAGTGGTCTTTCTGAACCAGCCGGTCGTGCTGAGACAGTTTTGTTAAATACCTGAAGCATTTCAGCAGAGAGCTCAGGTTCTACTTCAGAGGCTGATGCCTTAGAGAAATCTCTGCAGAACTCTGGTGCTGAAGCTTCAGGTCCTCCATTATTGTAAGCATCTCCGAATATTCTGAAAGCAGATGCTCAAAAATCTTGGGAAAGAGATGTGTAGACTTCTTTTCCCTTTTAACTTTGTAATCAGCTGAGAAAATAGTATCTCAGCGAAGTCTACCTCGATCCCATTCCATATGTAATATCCCATCTCCACCTGGGATAACGAAATCTGGTCAAGTCCACCATGATTTTCACCAAGACACTTAACAATCTGTGTCCAGAAGAACCTCCAGCAATTGCCAAGCCTAGACAAAAATATGTGTCCAGAGGTCTTTAAATCGCCATTTGCGTCCAACATATCATTATAATTCATGTCGAGCAAAACCTCCCTAAAATTAAATGTATGCCTTTCAGTCTTATGGCATAGACTGATGGAGGTTGAAGATAGTTTAGATGCAGAGCATCTCGAAACCCTTCAAGAGTTATAGTACACTGCTTGGTGCCTTCATTGAGTGTGAAGGTGATGGATCTTTCATCCTTGCTCACCACAGCAGTATACCAGAATTCAAGAAAGTATCTATGATACATTGCCCGAGGATTAGCAGTTAAAGCATAATAGAAAGGGGAGGCTTCAAAGAATCGATTGATCCATCCCATTAATGTCTTTGATTTAACATTCAGTGCTGCCAAGAAATTACTCATATTGAAACGTATATGAGAGAGAACAAAATCTTTTGGCCAATGAGCACTGGATTTAACTGCTGGTGATGGATTATATTCGAATGTTATGAGAGATTTAGGTTGCGAATAGGAAGATGATTTAGCCATTTGTATGAAATTGAAATTGAAGAGTTGCAAGAGAAAATTTAGGGTTTGAAGAATATGAATTTAATGAAGGAATGAAAGAGATTTGATGATTGGGGAGTAAATGAAAAGCAAAGTAAATGAAAGAATGTGAAAGGAAGTATATTTATAATGGAAGATGAAAGAGTTTTCCAAAATAAATATAGTTAAAATAATTTTGAAATTCAAAACCCAAGACAACAAAATATAAAATATTTGAAATCAATTTTGGTCTGGTTTGAAATCCGAAAATAATTTTGGGTACACGTCCGCATTAAATGCAAAGACGGTCCCACCTTTTAGAAACCTTTTTCAAACTTCTTAATTAAAAAAGTGATCATTGCTTTTACTTTTACAGAGCCACTTGTGTACACATCAGCATGACCAATACTATTAAAACCGTTGCACAGTAAAGTCACGTGTACACACTGCTACCAAGTATCCAAAAGGCATTATAAAGGACTAATTTTATTTCAGAAATGACTCACTAAATCTGAGCCTTCTCTGTAACACCCTGCCTTACCACAAGACAATATTGTCCGCTTTGCCGCAGGCTCACGGCTTTGTTTCTGGTTGCTCGGGCAAACTTTCCAGAAGGGTCACCCATTTGGCATTGCTGCCGCCCGAGCACGCTTAACTGTGGAGTTCTCCTCTCATCCACAGCCAATACGCCCAAAACGCGTTGTGTTATGTAAGGCCAATGATATTACTTATAGACAGGATCCCCCTTGTATGTCAGCGATGTATGCTTTCACACCCCCAACACAACTCAACGTCCTCGTTGAGTTATGCAAGTGCGCCATACACTCCCGACAATCCCAAGGGTTGCTCTGATACCAATTTGTAACACCCAACTTTAAAAAATATGGATTTCAATTTTTTTTTTTAAATAGAACAATCATTTAATGCGGAAAGGTCCCTTTTAAAACATAATCATTTCCTAACAGGAAATGTCAATCATAGTTTTGGTGTTACTTATTGCATCACAACGACAATTCAAGAAATCCATAAACAACCAAATGACAATAAAGTCTCAATCAACCTAATAAATAAACGTCTAGGAAAGATGAGGCAAAACTATGGCAACAATAAGTCTTCGTCATAGCAACCATCTACCCATGCCTCACTCTAAGCAAGCTTCAATGATCAACCTGAGGAGACACAACATTTTCAACAAAACAAGTGTCAGCTTAAAAAGCCGAGTAAGATAACCACAGGTTGTATAAAAAGGTTGCCAATTAAATCAATCTTATAAATATCATACGCATGTCAAGCATATTACAAACAATCATCACATAACAATCAAGAAAACACTATAGGAAGATTACACTCCTACATGTGCCTAGCAACCTCAAGTCATCTCAACAATCATCGTTATCAATCTCAATTTCAATCATCAATCATAGGTTATGCCATTTTCAATCGTTAAGTAGTGACTTGCGTCACATAAGTAAATCAATCGCGGGTTGTGCAAAGGCGGTCATTCGACCTTTCAGGGAACCTTGCACCCGACATGATGGGTAATCCTTTCGGGGTCCATCAGCGTCGTTAAGGATAGCATAACCAAATCCAGGAGAAAGCCGTTTAGCAAAGCATGGTGATCGGTCCTAACCACCCGGCAAACTCAAGCAATCGTGACCATGTCGTAAGGGGCATCATGACTACCCCGTCCGACCAACCGTAGCACACCAGCCCCTCCCGGGACTAGCATGGGTTAAGCTTAACACTTTTCAACCGTAAGTTTATACTCGAGTTTATCAACCGTTTCAATCGTATGTTTTATCAATCGTTTCAATCTCATTATTTTAGGGCCCCTATCGTGCAACCGTGAATCATGGCAATCCTACATGAGTCTAGTGTACTACATGTATAAGTCAATCAAACATCAAGCATGCAATCACAATCTCAATCAACCATGCAAATCATAACAATATATCAACCGTAAGCAATCGAATCAAACATGTCCATCATCACAAGCTAAAGCATGCATTACATTAATAACTAAAGTTAACTAAGGCATAGCATGCATAAAACCAACCATAAGCCCTCCCGAAGTTCCCATAACTTAACAAGCGTATGAAAAGGGCTTTAACCATCGTTAATTATGAAAACTAAGTTCTCGTTGTGTTCCTCGTGTCAAAAGGTAGTTATCTTACCTAACGGCTTCACAACAACCACAATATTTACCAAGCTTGTTATGTATTCCCAACAACCTATAAATAATCAATAATTAAAATAAGTCAACTAAAAAGGAACCAACACTACAAATTGCTAAACCTTGCTGGCCCTCTCATCTGTCTTTTGTTGCTCGAATAAAAGGAAGCATCAAACAATTAATACTTTGCTTCCTGCCGACTACTCATGTGAAAGCAAAAACAATATTTTGTTTATGACCCTCATTTACCAAAAGCCGAAATTAAGCCAAACAATATATAATTTTATATAGTATATATATTATTATTATGATGAATAAGCAAAACTAGAAATCATATATTCCACGAGATGGCAGAAAACAATATGGACATTTTCACTTTGCTTCATTTATTTGCTACTAATAATAAAGGCTATGAGACACCCTTTTTGCTAACATCAAATATATATTGTAAATACACTCTTCTTTCACATTATTTATATAAAGAGTAATGGTACATGCTTTTGACTTTCTTTCCCCTTTGTTCGTCCAACACCCAACCCAAATTGCACCAAATATATTTTATAGTTGTATTGATCTAGTATTTTAAATAACAAAAGACAAAATAAATTGGGTTCCTTCTTACCCAATATCGGCGTGTGTAGATCAACAAAACAAGAAAACCTTTATATTTTATCACTTTAAACCACAAGACACAAGTGTTTACAAATACCACTAACTTCCATAACTTTATATATATTTTCGGCATCTACAAATTATAAGGGCAACACATTTATAGATTAGTTATGAAAGGAAGACGACTATGCAGGTTTATATTTTTTTTTATTGTTTTGCGGCTACTAATAACCAATGAACACAAACCCCCTTTTTTTTGTTCGACAGCTACGTAAACAACCACCCTTTTTATTTTGTTTATATACTTGCTGCGTAAACCTATAAGTCAAAATAAAGGCTTTTGGGCTTTTTTTTTAATTTCTTTCTTTTATGGCCCACCAGAACATGACACATATATAATATAGAGTTAAAGCTAAAGAACGTAACTTATAAAGTTCTGTTATTTAGAAACTAAATTAAAATGTGATTACATATTTACATTAACTCTGGTCACTAACTACAACTATTAGGAGTTAATAACTTAAGCCCTCAAGCTACATAACTATATTCTGTAAGTCCCAACTCAATAGATGGTACTACCTGAAGACACCTCTATGTCGATGGTGGAGTTACTTTGCAATATAAGCACTGAACTGGAGGCGACCAGTTACAGGAGTATATACCAAGTTCTAGATAGATTACTTATTTAAGTGACAATAAGTAAAGAAATATACCAAGTTCTAGATAGATTACTTATTTAAGTGACAATAAGTAAAGAACAATGCAATAATACAAAATACTTGTAAAGTAAATTGGTGAGACAATATGTAATTTTCAAGTGTAATTTATTTATTAACTTTAAATAAATTACAAGGTTGTTGCGGAACCAAGATAATACAAGTATGTAAATATCCTAACAACCTATGAACTACAATTGAACTACACTTGGAATTTCTCTAAACAATCGAAACACTTAAAGTTGTGAAATGTTCCTTTTTACGATTGAGAGAATATTGCACAAGTTCACCAATAATATTGCAGGTATGCAAAGTGTGAAGTGTTTTAACTTTCGAAGAGTTTTCTCACTTGTTATTCTTGTTGTGCAATGACTTGTATTTATAGGCAAAGTTAACATTGGGATGTTAACTTTGGCCGTACAAATGTGGTTGAGAGCATTTAAGGAATAGCATTTAATTCCTTAAAATGCAGTGTAAAGTTGCAGTATAAAGCACTTTATTCAACCAGCTTTATGTACCTTTTTGTACTTAAATAATAAGATAAATCTTATTATCCGGGTAAAAGCACATAAAGCACAAAAGTCAATTCCTCGTAATCAGTGTAAAGCTTTGTAAGAGCTTTCCACTGACGGTCTCCAGTTTGTAACTGACTAGAATGTCAACTGGGCTTCGCTGCCATTGTCATTCTCTATCTTCTACTTGTTGTCTTCGACTTCAACTGGAAGGATTCTTCAACTGGTCAGTTCTCAACAGGAGGAAGTCTTCAGTTGCGTTAACTGTACGATGCAACTGGACTTCAATATATTTCTGGACAAATCTTCTGGGTCTCCAGTTTCACTGGGTCTCCAGGTGCAACTGAAGACTGGCCAGTTTACCAGTAAACTGGTCCTAACAAGTTCCCCCTATTTGTCTAGAAATATTGGCAAGTCTTTTTCAGTCCTTGTATCTGTACAAGTGTGAACTGGAGAGACTTGTTCGATTAAATCTATCTAAGTTTTCTAAGGCATTTTTATAGATCAATAAATGCCTTGGGTTTTTCCTTTTAAGTTTGTTAGATCTAATCTATTATCTACCTTGTGGTTACAAACTGGTAACTTCATTTATACAAGGAAATGAAATTTATACAAGTTACAGAATGTAAATAAAATTACAAGTTAGATAACTGAAAAGAGAACTTAATGGGATGGCCCTTCGCCAGTTCTTCTTCTCTTGGTCACTGAAAAGATAGGCTGAGAGTCTTCAGGATCAATATTCAACTTTAGCTCCAGATTTTCTTTGTGTTGAATCTTGCCCTTTAAGAAGTTCACCCATGCTTTCTCAAACCTATTCTTTTGTGTCTTTGCATCCAAAACATTCACCATTTCAACCCATTCAGTGAACCCATACTGCATTGCACCAGGATTGTCAGTTTTAACCAGTGGCCCTCTAGTATAACTAACTTCAACTTGAAAGTGCTTGGTGCCTGGCTTAATGGTTACATTAACATCATTGATAGTCCCACTATGTCTTCTGGTTGCCATGATCTGGGAGTAATAGCTTCTTGCTTCAGATTCATTTGTTATTTTAATACTCCCAGCCTCCAGCAGCCAGTACAGCAGACTTGATGTCATCATTTGATACTTCACCAGCTGGTTCAATGAAGGTTCTAAGGTCAGCATCTCTTGTCAGTGGTCTTCTTGGTTGAGGGATCCTCCTTGGTGGATTCAATACCCTTTTCACAACCTTCTTAACATGTTCAATTCTTTTTAGAATCCCACTGGCCCTATTCTCTTTAGCCTTCTCCACTGATATATTCAAGCTCCTGGCATCAAATTCAGCTTCATCATCAGGATAGTGTCTGTCCAGTTCAACATCAAGCATTTCTTTCAACTGGTCAACTATCCTGGGATCATTTTTAACTCTGGCATACTCCTCCTTAGTGATTCCCAAAAGATGAGCATCACTCATATCAAGCAATTTAATCTGTGCAAGATGTGCTCTGGCTTCAGCTTGGTTTCTTTGTTTCATCTTCTTTCTTTCTTTAATTTCATTGCCAAGTCTAGCCAATCTTCTTCTATCACTATCTGAAACTGGAGGAAGTACATCAGCATTGCCAGTTTCTAACATTGGTACATCAGTGGCCGGCTGGGCAGATACATCAGATGCCAAACCTTTTCCTTTATCCACAACATTCCCCCTAACACTTATATCACCAGTTTCATCAACTCTTTGCTCACCAGCTTCAGTACTGGTAGCTACAACCATTTCCCTACCTGCTTGACTTCTAGATGGATTTCTTTCAGTTTGAGTTTGTGCAAGAACTGCACTTCTTCCCCCCTTGGCAGCATCTAGACCTGCCCTAATCACTTCCCATTCAGAATGGTGAGCTGGCAACCGGTCAAGAGGCTTCCATGATTGCATGTTCTTACATTCTTTGAAAGATTGTGCACATCATCCTGAAAGATCTCCAAAGGTGGTTGGTTTCTTTAGACTGGGTCAGAACATTAGCTGCAACTTGTTCCTGACCAGTTTTCAATTCATTTAAAATCTTGGAATCTTCATCCAAACCAGAAACCACCTTATCCTTGACTTCTTCATCCTTCTTCTTCAAACTTTCTACTTCAGTTATCAGTTTATCCAAAGATTGAGCATGAAGTGATACCTGGGTGTTCAAGTTATCAATGCTGCCCCTCAACTGGTTGATCTCATTTGTGAGTGGGGCCAGATCAACCTGAGGAGTGGCCAGCTTGGTGATCTCAGACATCACCCTTTCAATCAATTGTTGTTCTCTAGCACCCAGCGTATCATCTATCTTCTGACCAACTGAAGTCATTAACTGCTGTCCAAGTTCAGTCACATTCAACCCAGGTTTGTCAACCAATTCCTTTACCTGTTTTTGTTAGGTCCAGATTTAGTCCAGACTTACTGGACTGGCTCCAGACTGGACTACTGGAACCTTATTTAGGTTTGTTAAGAAACTTGTTTTGCTGGTCTCGCTCCAGACCCGACTACTGGAGCTCACTGAAGATCTGACCAGAAAACATATTCTACTGGACCTACTCCAGACTTGGAATCTGGAGTCCCTCTGAAGATTTGTCCAGAAATAATTGAAGACTAGTGAGCATTTACTTGTACAGGTAATCTGGAGCATTCTCCAGATTAGCTCACTGAAGACTTCACCCCAGTCCAGATCTACTCTACTGAAGACATTCTGACTGAAGTCAAAGACTGAAGTCTGAAGGAAGAAGACTTAACAAATGGCGGAGTCCACTGGAAAGTCTTACCAGATCTGCACACTGGAGGATTGTTAGTGTTCTAGATCCTGCAAGTCTGAACACTAATATCGAGGATTGACTTTAGCCTTTAACACACTTTCCAAAGAACAATCCACTTGTTCTTTAACAAAAGTATACGTGTGTTAAGGTGGTTGGATAATAGGATACACTTGCACTTGATGTGACTTTATCCTTATTCTTATCTAATACATTTAATGTTCTTGTCGGATCATTAAATGTATGCCAACCATATTTGTACGGCACAAATTCACTGGTGAATTTGTTGCCTATAAATACTAAGTCATTCCTTGAACAAAAATACTTTTAAGCATTCCTTTTGCATTTAAGTGAATTTGTCTAAAATACTCTCGATCTTAAACAGGGATACTTCACAACTTTAAGTATCTCGATCCTAAAGAGCTATTTGACAAATATAGATCATTTGTAATCATAGGTTGTTAGGATACTCACTTAATTGTGTTATCTTGATTCCGCAACAACCTTGTATTTTATTTAAACATCAATAAATGAAATACCCATGAAACATACATAATGGTCCACTTTATTTGTTTATTGCTTTAAGTCTTGTATTACTTTGTTTATATATCTTGCATCTTTATTTACAAGTAATACTAGTCCATATCTAGTGATTATTAGACTTGTTGTATTTTACACTTTCTATTGGTTAACCATCTCGTTAATTAAGGGACTCACATTTGGTATCAGAGCAGAAGGCTAATCATTGCCTAGATCTGTTCTTGATGGCTAACCAAGAAAATACACAAGGTTTTAGTCTTGGTCCCGATCCTAATGTAAATATTCATGATCAAAATGAACCACAAAACGTTAATAACACTAATCCTCCACCTCCTCCTCCTACTCCTGCTTCTCCACACGTGCATGTGCACTACTCGAATAATCCTGTTCCTAAATTCAGTGGGAACAGTGATGAATTTGGTACGTGGAAAGCTAGGATGGTTTTGCATGTCACTGGTATTGAGAGGAACATGATGAAGATCTTAAACGAAGGTCCTTATGTACCTACATCACCTCTCAATCCACTTCTTGATCCTTCTGGATCTAGAAGGGGAAGGGAAAAGAGGGAGGAACATTGGTCAGAAGAGGAGAGGAGATTGGTGAATCTTGACACCCTCCTTAAAAACATGATCCTCGGGGCCGTTCCAGAAACCCTAATTCCCACACTAGTTCTTTTTCCTAGTGCCAAAACCATGTGGGATGAGCTTCTTAACCAACATGAAGGAGGAGATGACACCATTGTCACCAGAAAGGTCTCCTTAAACAAGAGGTATGAGTCATTTTTTGCTCAACCTAACGAGTCTCTCACTGGTACTTACACCAGATTTATGAGTATCATAAACCAATTGAGAGGTCTTGGGGTTGAGAAGGACAAGGATATACTTCTGGAGAAATTTTGTGACATTCTGCCCACCAAATGGTCTCACATGATACTTGTTTTACGACAAGGTAAAACTCTGCACACACACACTCTCTCAACTCTATATGGAGCCTTCAGGTACACTGAAGAAAATCAAGCTCAGAGAGTGGTTGCAGAACAAGATGCTTTTAACCATGCCTCCAGTACTCCTAAAGTGGTTAGTTATTCTGAACCACCAAGTACAGCACTGATATCTTCTGAGAATGTATTTTCTATGAAGAAGATGGTGTCTGAACTTATGGATTCTGGAGAGTCCAGTCAAATCTCTCCAGACTGTTGTGATGAAACTGAAGATGATGACCTTATTGCAATGATTGCTAAAACGTTTAACCGTTTCAAAGCAAGAGCAAATAAGCCATCTGGACAATTTGCATCCAGTTCTTCCACTGACAAGACCAATTTGACATGCTTTAAGTGTGGCAAAAAGGGTCATTTCATGAAAGAGTGCAGGTCCAACCAGTTTGCATCCAAGCCTGGTCCATTCTCTTCTAATAATAAGCCATCTGGACAATTTGCATCCAGTTCTTCCACTGACAAGACCAATTTGACATGCTTTAAGTGTGGCAAAAAGGGTCATTTCATGAAAGAGTGCAGGTCCAACCAGTTTGCATCCAAGCCTGGTCCATTCTCTTCTAATAATAAGCCTGATGATAGCTATAAATTGAAATATAAAAAGCTTAAGGCCCAAATTGCTCTCATGGCACAACAAATGGAAACAAATAATAAGTGCATGATTGCTACAACTGAAGAGAAGTGGGTTCCTTCTGATGACTCATCTGTTGATGAAGAAGAAGAAAGAGATTGCTGTTACATGGCTCTGGAAGTTGATGAGCACCTGGTGAAGGAAGATGTCACATCTGGACGATGGGTGGACATTGTTATTAAAAAGGTTAGTGATTATGATAATGCAACTGACCAAGAACTAAAACTGGACATTGCTGAAGCTTTAAATTCTGATTTAATTTTTGTAGAAACTGTTAGATCTGATTGTGTAAATGGTCTAGAAACAGATTCTTCTGAAATAAATGCTTTAAAATCAAAATTAAAAGAGCTTCAAGACATTGAACTGGCATTTCAAGCCCAGGTTCTGGTAACTGAACAATTGATTCAAGAAAAGCAAGATCTTGAGATCATTTTAGAGAAAGAAAAACTGGTAATAAAGTCATGGCTAGAAACTAAAAAGCCATATGATGCTTCAGTTAAACAATTTCCTGCTCAAAAACGTGCATATTTAGATGGAAATACTAATGTTGCATCATTAATACCAGTAATCGATCGATTACCAGAGGTGTTAAGGCCCACAACTGTTTATGATATGCCTGAAACACCCAAGACCAATTTGACATGCTTTAAGTGTGGCAAAAAGGGTCATTTCATGAAAGAGTGCAGGTCCAACCAGTTTGCATCCAAGCCTGGTCCATTCTCTTCTAATAATAAGCCTGATGATAGCTATAAATTGAAATATAAAAAGCTTAAGGCCCAAATTGCTCTCATGGCACAACAAATGGAAACAAATAATAAGTGCATGATTGCTACAACTGAAGAGAAGTGGGTTCCTTCTGATGACTCATCTGTTGATGAAGAAGAAGAAAGAGATTGCTGTTACATGGCTCTGGAAGTTGATGAGCACCTGGTGAAGGAAGATGTCACATCTGGACGATGGGTGGACATTGTTATTAAAAAGGTTAGTGATTATGATAATGCAACTGACCAAGAACTAAAACTGGACATTGCTGAAGCTTTAAATTCTGATTTAATTTTTGTAGAAACTGTTAGATCTGATTGTGTAAATGGTCTAGAAACAGATTCTTCTGAAATAAATGCTTTAAAATCAAAATTAAAAGAGCTTCAAGACATTGAACTGGCATTTCAAGCCCAGGTTCTGGTAACTGAACAATTGATTCAAGAAAAGCAAGATCTTGAGATCATTTTAGAGAAAGAAAAACTGGTAATAAAGTCATGGCTAGAAACTAAAAAGCCATATGATGCTTCAGTTAAACAATTTCCTGCTCAAAAACGTGCATATTTAGATGGAAATACTAATGTTGCATCATTAATACCAGTAATCGATCGATTACCAGAGGTGTTAAGGCCCACAACTGTTTATGATATGCCTGAAACACCCAAGACCAATTTAGACCCAGTTCAATCCCCAGAGGTTAAGACTGGAGCTGTCCAGATGACTGCTCCAGTTAAAAAGGTGAAGCAGAATAGACCTTTACCTCAGACCAATCCCTTACCAAAGCCTTTGACTGGAAAGGCTAAGGTATCATCTGAAGAAAATATTTTGTCCAGGATAGAGAGCCAGATTCAAATTCTGACTCGTCAATCACAAAGTTTTAATGCAAGATTAAACTTTCTTGAGGTACTTCATCTGGCCCTAGACAAAATACAAAACCTTTTTCAAAGAAAGACAAATTTATTTCTCCAGTTGAGAAAAATGAAAAGGTTTTAAAACCATCAACCCCAGTGGTCTTCTCTTCTAAGACCACTATTGAACAAAGTGAACTAGACCAGATTGCCCCAGGGACCTATAAGGGAGGGTCCAGTGAACCCATCAGTCGATGGGTTCCCAAATCTAACTGATCAATATCTGGTGTATGTGTAGGGCGATCGAAAGAAGCTTATCTGGTATCTTGACAGTGCAGCTGGCAGGACGATGACCGGATGTAAGACCCTACTGGAGGAGTTCACCATTTCTGATGGACCCTCCATCACGTTTGGAAATGATGGTTGTGGGAAGACTGAGGGATATGGTGTTCTGAACAATGGACAAGTCAAGTTCAGACGAGTTGCATTTGTGAATGGTTTGAAATATAACTTGATCAGTGTAAGTCAACTGTGTGACGATGGCTATCAAGTCTTATTCAATGTTGCTCAGGGCATCGTATTCAACAAGGACTGGAAGGTAGTGTTGATTGCTCCCAGAAAAGGGAATGTGTACGTGATGGATATGGAAAGCTCTCCTTCAGAGCAGTGTTTCTATACTCAAGCTGATGAAGACACAAACTGGTTATGGCACAAAAGGTTATCCCATTTAAACTTCAAAAACATTAACAAGTTGTCCAGAAAACAACTTGCAGATGGGATACCTTCAGTCTCCTTCAAAAAGGAAAGACCATGTCCAGGATGTGAGATGGGTAAGCAAAAGCGTACCAGTTTCAAGACCAGACAGAATTTCAGCATTACTGAACCTCTTCACATGCTTCATATGGACCTTTTTGGTCCAGTGAACGTTCAGACTCGTGCTGGTAAAAGATACACCCTGGTGATCATAGATGAGTTCTCCAGATATTGTTGGGTGATCTTTCTGAGGTCCAAAAGTGAAGCTGCTGCTGAAATCATCAGTCTTATCAAGCAAATTGAGCTCAAGTACAGTCGAAAAGTGTGTCAGTTAAGAAGTGACAATGGAACAGAATTCCAGAATGCAACTCTGGAGTCATTCTGTACTGACACTGGCATCTCCCAGAACTTCTCTTCAGCCCGCTCTCCAGAGCAAAATGGAGTTGTGGAAAGGAAAAATCGAACGCTGATAGAAGCTGCCAGGAGTATGCTTGCTGAATCTGGACTGTCTACCAGTTTCTGGGCGGAAGCAATTGCAACTGCTTGCCACACCCAGAATCGATCAGTGTACATTAAAAGACACAAAAAGACAGCCTATGAAGTCTTAAGAAATAGAAAACCAAACATTGGTTATTTTCACGTTTTTGGATGTCCAGTTTACATCCTGAACGACTCCAGTCAGCTAGGCAAATTTGATGCCAAAGCTGATGAAGGGTATTTCTTAGGCTATTCAGCCATTCGCAAGGCCTTCAGAGTCTATAACAAGAGACTGGAGAAGGTCCATGAGTCAATTCATGTAACATTTGATGAATCAAATGCCTCAATCAACAAGAAGCCAGTCCCTGACACTCCCCCAGTAACACCAATTGTCTTTTGTGAATCTGATCCTATAAACGACAAATTTGATGCCAAAGCTGATGAAGGGTATTTCTTAGGCTATTCAGCCATTCGCAAGGCCTTCAGAGTCTATAACAAGAGACTGGAGAAGGTCCATGAGTCAATTCATGTAACATTTGATGAATCAAATGCCTCAATCAACAAGAAGCTAGTCCCTGACACTCCCCCAGTAACACCAATTGTCTTTTGTGAATCTGATCCTATAAACGACAAATTTGAAGATTCACCAGACACAGTTTCCAGTCATCCTGATCTGGAACCTGTTCAGAAAAAGAAACTCTCCAGTAGTACTCCATTCTATCCCTCTATTATTTTCAAACTACCCTCTGAAATTAATATTGGTTCAGATGTGCGTACTACTCCAGTATCAGTGTCAGTTGAGAATTTACCAGAAATGTCTTCTGGTGAAGAATTTCATGATGCAAATCGTGATTTAAATGACTCAGATGAAGATACTGAAGTAATTTGGCAAGACCCTCCTCCAGAATCAACTCCAGAGGAGACTCAACTGAATTCTTGCACTGATATTGTTGTCAGTAACAATCCTGGTCAGTACTCCAGATGGACAAAAGCTCACCCTATTGATCAGATCTTAGGTGACTCCAGTCGTGGTGTTCAGACCAGAAGAGCCTCCAGTAATCAATGCTTATACGTCAGTTTTCTATCTTTGATAGAACCTAAGAAGATTGACGAGGCTCTGGAAGATCCAAACTGGGTGACTGCTATGCAAGAAGAGCTTCACCAGTTTGAAAGGAACAAAGTATGGTATCTGGTTCCTTTCCCAGTTGGAAAGAAAGAACCAATTGGAACAAGATGGGTCTTCAGAAACAAAGTAGATGAAGATGGCCACGTAATAAGAAACAAGGCCAGACTGGTAGCACAAGGCTACTGCCAGTCAGATGTCGACTTTGATGAATCTTTTGCTCCAGTGGCTAGACTTGAAGCGATCAGAATTTTCTTAGCATTCGCTGCTAATCACCAGTTCAAGGTCTACCAGATGGACGTAAAGAGTGCTTTCTTGAATGGGAAGCTTGAAGAAGAAGTTTACGTCAGACAACCTCCAGGTTTCGTTGATGACAAGCATCCACATTGGGTATATCGTCTGGACAAAGCGCTATATGGCCTCAGACAAGCCCCACGTGCCTGGTATGATACTCTGACTAAACATTTGTTGAAAAATGGTTTTAAACGAGGTGCAATTGACAATACCTTGTTCATTCTTCATGAGAAAGGTAATCTGTTAATGGTACAAATTTATGTTGATGATATAATTTTTGGGTCTACTGATGAAAACATGTGCAAGAAATTTTCTAAAATCATGTCCACTGAATATGAAATGAGTTTGATGGGTGAATTAACATATTTTCTTGGACTCCAGATTAAACAAAACAAAGATGGAATTTTTATTAATCAGGAAAAATATGTTAGAGATCTTTTAAAGAAATTCGATATGAATTCTTCACCATCTAAACCAACTCCAATTTCTGCACCACTGACACTGGCATCTCCCAGAACTTCTCTTCAGCCCGCTCTCCAGAGCAAAATGGAGTTGTGGAAAGGAAAAATCGAACGCTGATAGAAGCTGCCAGGAGTATGCTTGCTGAATCTGGACTGTCTACCAGTTTCTGGGCGGAAGCAATTGCAACTGCTTGCCACACCCAGAATCGATCAGTGTACATTAAAAGACACAAAAAGACAGCCTATGAAGTCTTAAGAAATAGAAAACCAAACATTGGTTATTTTCACGTTTTTGGATGTCCAGTTTGATGAATCTTTTGCTCCAGTGGCTAGACTTGAAGCGATCAGAATTTTCTTAGCATTCGCTGCTAATCACCAGTTCAAGGTCTACCAGATGGACGTAAAGAGTGCTTTCTTGAATGGGAAGCTTGACCAGTAAGAAGCAAACTTCAGTTTCATTATCCACTGCTGAAGCTGAATACGTGTCTGCAGCCAGTTGTTGTGCTCAGATACTCTGGATGAAGAACCAGTTGCTTGATTATGGTATTAAATATTCAAAAACTCCAATCTTTTGTGATAATACCAGTGCCATCGCTATCTCCAACAATCCAGTCATGCACTCCAGAACCAAACACATCGATCTAAGGTACCATTTCATTCGCGATCATATTATGAAAAACAACATTGAACTCCATTTTATTCCCACTGACAAACAACTCGCTGACATTTTTACTAAACCACTGGATGTAAAAACTTTTGAATATCTTGTTGGTGAGTTGGGAATGTTAAACCCTTAAATCTGGAACCTTGGTATTGAACGCCATTGTGTACTACTAAGGATCTTTGATTTAAAGATTCAAAAATTTATTTCTGGATCAACATTCCAGGGAAGACTTGAAAAATATTTTCTCTTAAAAATGTTTAAGTTCAGGGGGAATTAATTTTCTCACTGGACAAATTCTTCAGAAAATATTACTGGTGCTTTGTAAATATGTCCCTCTCACTGGTAACTGGACAGATTGAAGTGCGTGTTTGAGTTGACTTATGTCTTCTTGTAAATGTGTCCCTCTCATTTGTCTGTATTAGTTGACGTGCAAGTTTGAGGTTTCCAGTCTTTCAAAATTGGTTTTCACTGGTACTTTACTGGAGTGTCCCTCCAGTGTACCATCAGTACATGCTTCACTGGACTAATCCACCAGTGATACTGGACGGTCCTGTCAACCTCCAGATGCACTGAATAATGTCATAATATTTTCAAAATACTTGATCTTTGTATGTGCCACGTAAGCAAACTTTTCAAAGATATTTATCTTATAAATCCTATGTGGCATGGATATTTTTCAAAACTAATGATGGTCTTTTTACTTTGGGAACACAAAAAGTACAAATTTGCTTGTTTTTGTGGGCGGTGAACCATCAACCATTTATGAGTGATGTGATACAATTAAATGCGGATCTCAAAACACGATCAAAAATGTTATTTGATAAATTCAAATTGAACGTTTGAAATCCACATTATCTCTCCTATAAATACCCACTTTCACTTTCAATTTCATTTACTTCGAACATTTACTCCCAAATCTTCAAATTCCTTCATTCAATTCGTAAATTCTTCATTCAATTTCATTCTTAAATTTCTCATATTAACTGCATATTCATTAAATTCTTCTTCATAAACCTTAAAATTCATTCAATTTCATCTTCTTCTATATATCCAATGGCTCCTAGACAATCAAATTCACCACGAAATCTACTATCTGCTGAATATGCTCCGGCTGCAGATGTGGTTAGAGCACCTCATATCAACCTTGAAGCTAGGGCTTTAAGGATGAATATGAATAACTGGATGGCAAAACTCACGCTATCCAGTGTCCATGATCCACAATCCATAATTGGGAGATTAAACACCTTTTTTCTCTCATGTCCACTGTATGGTGCCCTAACTTTAAATCCAGAAAAGATGTATCACGATTATCTTTGTGAATTCTGGTATACAGCCGAATACAATGAGGCAAATTCCTGTATTGCCTATTCTCTTGAGCAATGGACCAGACCCTTGAATATGTCTGTACATTCTCTCAGAATGGCTCTTCAGTTAAATTATCTGGATGAGAATGAGCTGGCAATGCCACTCCCTACTGGTATTAACTTCAGGGAGGTATGCAGATTAATGGGGCATACAGAGATAGTTGATGAAAATGGTCAGTTGTTGAGGAAAGGGACCATTTATATGAGTAGACTGACGGACTCGTGGAGATACTTCTTCACACACATCGTCGAGTGTCTTGGAGGCAGTTCTGGAGGATTGGATCAAATCAATCAAACACACCTCCAGATTGCCTATTGCTTATGGTTTGGGCTAAGGGTTGATTTCGCCCAGATATTCTTTGATGATCTGGTGGAACGTATAAAGGCGAAGGGGAGAAAGCCATTCGTGCCATATATTCGCTTTCTTTCTCTTATATTCAAAATGCCCTTGGAGCCCAGTACGATTTTGAAACCACTCACTTCTCAATGAGTGAGTATATGAGAGATCTGGCCAACTTGAGGTCCAGAGATGGAGAGGTAGATATTCCTCCAGCAATGCTGACACTTCAAAGAATTGAAGAGAATGTGGCACCAGTAAGGGTACAAGTTGTTGATGTACCTACTGGTAGTGAAGATGTTCAGATTGTTGAAATGGTACAACCTATAAGGCAAGTGGCTCCAGTTGAAAGTGTGCAACCAGATGTTGAGCTTTCCAGGCGACCCAGATCACATAGGCGTCTGATGAGAGGTGGAGTCCAGGTAAACCCATTAACCCATCCTGGTGATATTATGAATATTGATGGGTCTCCCATCTTTGAAGAGGAAAATATTGATCCTTCTGTACAATCTGAACAGAGAGTGGACACTGAAGTCCAGGCTGTTGTACGAGAAGAGGCTGTTGAAGTTGTTCAGACTGAAGAACAAGCTTCTGGTGAGCAAGAGGCTCCACTGGACTTAAATGTGGAAGCTGGTGAACTGATAGATGTTGCTGGTGCTTCTTTTTGGGACGAGGCTGACTCTCCTATTTCTGGAGGTCAGAATTTGGATATTAATATGGATTTTTTGGGCGAAGATGTACAGATTGAAACTTCACCAGAAATGCCACCTCCTCCACCAGAAACCGAAACACCTCAACCAGAAATACCACTTCCTACACCAGATATGCCACCACCAGAACCTTCAATGCCACCACCACCATCAATTCCTCAATCAACCCCATACTTCACACCAACACAAACTCAATCATCACCAGTACACCAGAACCTTCAATGCCACCACCACCACCACCATCAATTCCTCAATCAACCCCATACTTCACACCAACACAAACTCAATCATCACCAGTACACCAAACCGAACAAAGTGTGCCAGTCTCACATGTCGAAACTGAAGAGGACTGGACACAAGTACCTTTGATGACTAGAGTAACTTCTCATCTGGAACAACCCAGTGGTCTCTCCACTTCTTCTTCAGCCGAGGTCCAAGGCCTTCTTAGTAAGGTGGCGGACCTGGAGAGATCACTCCAGTCATCATCCCAGGTTGTTTCTGATTTCAAATCTTTGTTATCAAACAACTTAGCTTCTGAAATGAATGCATTTGCTGGTAATGAGAAGCTAGTTTTCAACAAACTGGATGAGCTGGTACTGATGCCAGTGCACGTATGGTTGAAAGAACACAAGAAGCTACTGGTACTGAAGCCAGTGAGCCCCAGTTCGAAAGCTTCCCAGACATTCCTACTACACTGAAGGCTGTGAAAGGAAAAGAAAAAATGGTGTCTGGTGAAGAACAAGAACAAGTTGTTGAAGATGTTGACAATGAGACTTCCAGGAAGTTACAACAACAGTGTATCATGATAGAAATCTTCAAAGATAATCAAAGAAATGAACTGCTGGCCCATCATAGGGATATGGCTACAATAGGTACTCTGGACTCCTACAACGCTGGCAGGTTAGGCGTAAACATTGAAGTTTTTAAAAGGATGAAGGAGGATCCCAGAGTTCAACAATGTCTTGATGCACTGGACGATGTCCATATACGCTCGTTCTATGCTGAAGAAGAGCAGGTATATGACTCGTTGATTTATGGTGTAACCATTCCAGAGTTGATCAGACAGAGAAAGGAGGAGCTGGTAAGCCTCCAGAAAAAGATCAGAAAAAATGCTGGTGCTCTGGAATTGGAATACAGAAAGAGGATAACTGGTCTACCTAAGCTAACTGCCAAGCAACTAAAAGCTATCAAAGATGGTGATCTGAGCACCTTTATTCCTCTGGATACCACTCATAGAATCAATAGACAAGAATACCAGTCCACTGAAGGACAGCAGAGTGGTGTATCCAGGGATACTGAAGAGATGGTCCAGTTGGCAAAGCAAAGGGCTAAATATGATGAAATGATGACGTTCAGGGCCAATGCAAGAAGAATTATTAATGCTGAAATCACACTGGCTGAACATCATCAAGGTATGACCAGGTTTAATGTGAAGTTGACCAGAGAGGGTAACTTTACAGATGAGAGGAAGGATACTTCAGTCCAAGCATTTGGATGGACTGAACTAAAGGAGATTGGATTAACTTTCAAAGGTAAGACTGATCTCTCTCCAGATGTGAAAGCTTTTATGAAGAGGATTGAGAAAGTCTGGAAGAGAATCCAAGAAATGAACTGCTGGCCCATCATAGGGATATGGCTACAATAGGTACTCTGGACTCCTACAACGCTGGCAGGTTAGGCGTAAACATTGAAGTTTTTAAAAGGATGAAGGAGGATCCCAGAGTTCAACAATGTCTTGATGCACTGGACGATGTCCATATACGCTCGTTCTATGCTGAAGAAGAGCAGGTATATGACTCGTTGATTTATGGTGTAACCATTCCAGAGTTGATCAGACAGAGAAAGGAGGAGCTGGTAAGCCTCCAGAAAAAGATCAGAAAAAATGCTGGTGCTCTGGAATTGGAATACAGAAAGAGGATAACTGGTCTACCTAAGCTAACTGCCAAGCAACTAAAAGCTATCAAAGATGGTGATCTGAGCACCTTTATTCCTCTGGATACCACTCATAGAATCAATAGACAAGAATACCAGTCCACTGAAGGACAGCAGAGTGGTGTATCCAGGGATACTGAAGAGATGGTCCAGTTGGCAAAGCAAAGGGCTAAATATGATGAAATGATGAAGTTCAGGGCCAATGCAAGAAGAATAATTAATGCTGAAATCACACTGGCTGAACATCATCAAGGTATGACCAGGTTTAATGTGAAGTTGACCAGAGAGGGTAACTTTACAGATGAGAGGAAGGATACTTCAGTCCAAGCATTTGGATGGACTGAACTAAAGGAGATTGGATTAACTTTCAAAGGTAAGACTGATCTCTCTCCAGATGTGAAAGCCTTTATGAAGAGGATTGAGAAAGTCTGGAAGAGAATCCAAGAAATGGAAGCTGTGTTGGGTCTGAGACCACCAGTGTCTGTTCCATTATCTCCATCTCCTAAGAGGAAGGCCACTGAAGATGCACCAGGGCATTCATCAAGAAGAAGGGCCTGAACTCTTATCATTGTACTTGTTGTAATTATTTGTTTATGAAAGTTGTAATTATTTTCCTTTTTGATGAAAGTAATAATAGTTGCAAGTTTTTTTATATTTACAAGTAGAATGACCAGATTTAGTCTAAGTTAGAACTTAAAAGATGAAACTGAAAACACTCATGATCTATAAAGTGTTTTCCAGTAACTTAGATTAGACTTAAATCGACCAAGTGTTTTCCAGACATACAAATTTGTATATCTATAAGTCTGAAAAATACTTGCATTATTTCTAAACAAATAGGGGAATTTGTTAGGTCCAGATTTAGTCCAGACTTACTGGACTGGCTCCAGACTGGACTACTGGAACCTTATTTAGGTTTGTTAAGAAACTTGTTTTGCTGGTCTCGCTCCAGACCCGACTACTGGAGCTCACTGAAGATCTGACCAGAAAACATATTCTACTGGACCTACTCCAGACTTGGAATCTGGAGTCCCTCTGAAGATTTGTCCAGAAATAATTGAAGACTAGTGAGCATTTACTTGTACAGGTAATCTGGAGCATTCTCCAGATTAGCTCACTGAAGACTTCACCCCAGTCCAGATCTACTCTACTGAAGACATTCTGACTGAAGTCAAAGACTGAAGTCTGAAGGAAGAAGACTTAACAAATGGCGGAGTCCACTGGAAAGTCTTACCAGATCTGCACACTGGAGGATTGTTAGTGTTCTAGATCCTGCAAGTCTGAACACTAATATCGAGGTTTGACTTATGCCTTTAACACACTTTCCAAAGAACAATCCACTTGTTCTTTAACAAAGTATACGTGTGTTAAGGTGGTTGGATAATAGGATACACTTGCACTTGATGTGACTTTATCCTTATTCTTATCTAATACATTTAATGTTCTTGTCGGATCATTAAATGTATGCCAACCATATTTGTACGGCACAAATTCACTGGTGAATTTGTTGCCTATAAATACTAAGTCATTCCTTGAACAAAAATACTTTTAAGCATTCCTTTTGCATTTAAGTGAATTTGTCTAAAATACTCTCGATCTTAAACAGGGATACTTCACAACTTTAAGTATCTCGATCCTAAAGAGCTATTGACAAATATAGATCATTTGTAACTCATAGGTTGTTAGGATACTCACTTAATTGTGTTATCTTGATTCCGCAACAACCTTGTATTTTATTTAAACATCAATAAATGAAATACCCATGAAACATACATAATGGTCCACTTTATTTGTTTATTGCTTTAAGTCTTGTATTACTTTGTTTATATATCTTGCATCTTTATTTACAAGTAATACTAGTCCATATCTAGTGATTATTAGACTTGTTGTATTTTACACTTTCTATTGGTTAACCATCTCGTTAATTAAAGGGACTCACAGTTTTTCAATCTCCCTTAAATCCACTTCTGATGTTCTAACAGTGTTGCCCAGCAAGTTGGAGATTGAGGTTGTGACCTTGGACTGAGTGAGGTCAAAGGCTTCTTTTAAAGATGTTGCCAGATTGTTGCAGCCAGTGACCAACTCATTCAGCTTCTTCAACACCAAGTCTTCATTAGATGAAAACTTGTTAATCCCCAGATCAACCACTTTAATATTGTCAAGTGATCCTTGTGGTATCTGGAGAAAGACTTGGTGTTTTGTCAAGTGTCTTTTGAATCTCCTCCACCCTGGTGAGAAGGTTTTGGAGATCGGCTTGTACAGAGACAACTTGACTGTCCAGTGACGGAGGAGAAGGTGTCACTGGACCAGCAACAGTTTCTACTGGAGCAACTGGAGGAGGCAAACTTAGAGAAGTCTCCCCAGTTGTCAGTCCAGCAGTTGAAGAAATAGTAGGAGTGGTGGTAGAAGAAAGGACTGGAAGTTCAATGTGTTGTTCATGCTGAGAATGCTCAGGTGTGAACAACGGCGGCGGTGGGGGTGGCATTTCTCGAAGGAGTGAGAATTGCCCAGATGGTGAAAGTGACATACGTCTGTTTCCAGACATATAGTTATAAGTTGGGAATGGAATATCTGTAGGCTCATTTTGTTGGGATGGTGAAAGTGAAATTGATGCATCTGGAAGCGAGACTGGAGATGAAGGGTTTTGATCTTGTACAGCAGAATCAAAAATCTCCAAGTCTGAAGCAGTTCCTTTAGAATCCGAAGACTCTATAAGGATTTCCTCGTCATTAACATTCATGTCCAGATCCATGAATGTAACTGAGGGCTGACCAGAAGGGTCAGTCTCCAGATGATCTTCCCCAGTTTCCTGGTTGGGTGCATCTGTTGGAGGATCAGATACCGAGGTATCTTCACCAGGGATAGATGTTATTGGAGTTGCCTCAGTTATGGTTGCTCTATCCTCAACCATAACATTAGACGAACTGGAGGGTCCCTCATTATTTTGAGGCCCGCCCGGTTATCTTTCTGACTCACCTTCGATTGGTGCATCAGTTTTAGCGAATGCCAGCTGCATTCGATCTGGAATCTCGACCTCTCCAACTTCAGATACCAGAGAGTCTAGATTCCTCAACAAATCTGGGACAGTATAAGGTGAATCTGTGCTTGAATATGCTTCACTGCCCAGAATTTGTAGAAAGCAAAGAGAGAGAAACCTTGAGAAGGGGATACAAAGTCCCCTGGTGCCCTTCAGTTTTTGTACCAGGCTTCTAAACAGGATATCAGCAAAGTCTACTCTCAATCCATTCCACAAGCAGTATGCCATCTCTGCTTGTGAGGAGTTAATCTGGTCAAGACCACCAGAACTCCCACCCATACTCTACACCAGGTGGATGAAAAAATACCTCCATGAAGGTGTAAGACCCTTCATGGTCATCGCACCCTTTGTCTTCAAAACCCCTTTCTCCAAGCACTCCTTATGTCCCTTCTGCTCTGATACCACTTGTAAGTCCCAACTCAATAGATGGTACTACCTGAAGACACCTCTATGTCGATGGTGGAGTTACTTTGCAATATAAGCACTGAACTGGAGACGACCAGTTACAGGGAGTATATACCAAGTTCTAGATAGATTACTTATTAAGTGACAATAAGTAAAGAACAATGCAATAATACAAAAACTTGTAAAGTAAATTGGTGAGACAATATGTAATTTTCAAGTGTAATTTATTTATTACTTTAAATAAATTACAAGGTTGTTGCGGAACCAAGATAATACAAGATGTAAATATCCTAACAACCTATGAACTACAATTGATCTACACTTGGAATTTCTCTAAAAATTCGAAACACTTAAAGTTGTGAAATGTTCCTTTTTACGATTGAGAGAAAATTGCACAAGTTTACCAAGAATATTGCAGGTATGCAAAGTGTGAAGTGTTTTAACTTTCGAAGAGTTTTTTCACTTGTTATTCTTGTTGTGCAATGACTTGTATTTATAGGCAAAGTTAACATTGGGATGTTAACTTTGGCCGTACAAATGTGGTTGAGAGCATTTAAGGAATAACATTTAATTCCTTAAAATGCAGTGTAAAGTGCAGTATAAAGCAACTTTATTCAACCAGCTTTATGTACCTTTTTGTACTTAAATAATAAGATAAATCTTATTATCCGGGTAAAAGCACTTAAAGCACAAAAGTCAATTCCTCGTAATCAGTGTAAAGCTTTGTAAGAACTTTCCACTAACGGTCTCCAGTTTGTAACTGACTAGAATGTCAACTGGGCTTCGCTGCCATTGTCATTCTCTATCTTCCACTTGTTGTCTTCGACTTCAACTGGAAGGATTCTTCAACTGGTCAGTTCTCAACTGGAGGAAGTCTTCAGTTGCGTTAACTGTACGATGCAACTGGACTTCAATATATTTCTGGACAAATCTTCTAGGTCTCCAGTTTCACTGGGTCTCCAGATGCAACTGAAGACTGGCCAGTTTACCAGTAAACTGGTCCTAACACATTCTAAATTTGCTTATTGCTTAACGGAAATACACACAACATAACAAGCATTAATGGTAACATTTATCGACACTTTTAATCACACTAAATGAGGACACATACCCAACTTTATCTACATATAAAATAACACATATTCTACTTAATTGATACACATAGTCCACATAACACACAATAATTATTATTGAAATAATGAGCCACGTAAAGGTCAATGCCACTATAACGATTTAACGGAGAAAGTCAAAGTTGACTAACGGAAAGGTCAACATAGACGATAAAAGATTTAGGATGTTACAATTCTCTCCTCCTTAAAAGGATTCTGTCCCCAGAATCATCCCTCAAGAAATTAACTCGCACAAAAGAAAAAGAAAAGATTTTATTTAGAATTAACAAGAAAGAAATCACTAGTTACCTCGTCATCTGTCTCTGCTGCATAAGCAAGCATGTTAAAAGCACGAGCTTTAGCTTTAAGCACCTCATTCTTCTTCTTTTCCTCAGCTTTCATTTGAGGACAATCAGCAATCTTATGCTCAGTAGAGTCACATTTGAAGCACCTCCATTTATCAAAAGCATACATCGCTGACATACAAGGGGGATCCTGGCTATAAGTGACATCAATGGTCTTACATAACACAGCACGTTTTGGGCGTATTGGCTGTGGATGAGAGGAGAACTCCACAGTTAAGCGTGCTCGGGTGGCAGCAATGCCAAATGGGTGACCCTTCTGGGAAGTTTGCCCGAGCAACCGAAACAAAGCCGTGAGCCTGCGGGGAAAGCGGACAATATTGTGTTGTGGTAAGGCGGGGTGTTACAAGTGGTATCAGAGTAACCCTTGGGATTTTCGGGAGTGTATGGCGCACTTGCATAACTCAATGAGGACGTTGAGTTGTGTTGAGGGATGTGAAAGCATACATCGCTGACATACAAGGTGGATCCTGGCTATAAGTGACATCAATGGTCTTACATAACACAACGCGTTTTGGTCGTATTGGCTGTGGATGAGAGGAGAACTCCACAGTTAAGCGTGCTCGGGTGGCAGCAATGCCAAATGGGTGACCCTTCTGGGAAGTTTGCCCGAGCAACCGAAACAAAGCCGTGAGCCTACGGGCAAAGCGGACAATATTGTGTTGTGGTAAGGCGGGGTGTTACATTCTCAGTTTAAAACTTATTTCTGAAATCACTCAGAGAATCTGAGACACTTCAGTCAAAAATATTTTTCTGAAACAAAAAGTTCCCCCTCAGAAAAGAGGGTTCATTTTAAGATAAAAAATAATAATTTGACATTCCCCTGAAAAGATGATATAGTTAGTTGAGATGTTCTTCTTTCATTTGATTAAAGTGCTTAGTCGTGTTTTCGAGGCTTGTAGATCATTCAAATATTGTCAAACATTTCAATTTTCATTTAAGATTAAAACTGCTTAACCATTCTCATTTGTTTTCTAACTTTCATGGTTTAGCTTCTTTTTGATTATTGTCATGTTTTTGCGATCGAGAACCAAAGGAAAGATTGTTTTAAATTCTGAATTTGCTTGAGGACAAGCAAAGCTTAAGTGTGGAGGAATTTGATATGTCCATTTATATATACATTCCCATATCATTTCTAAGTCATTTTAAGCTTAATTATGTGCAATTTATATGTATATTCGATGCTTTGATGATTGTTAGTGATTCAGGCTTAGAACAGGTAAAATGGTTAGAAATGGCTTTTGGATGGTTTAAAGGCATT
>CM067171.1:133426584-133444961 GCA_034093135.1 Erigeron breviscapus | reverse complement strand
AGGAAAGGGCATATCCTATATTTTGTGGAGCAACTAAAGTCACTAAAACCAAGAGACCAGAGTTAGACTCGATGTACAAGTTTAAGGAAGCAAGGCAAATAGAAGAATACACAGAGCTTCTTAAACTTACAAAACAATACAATCCAAAGTTGCTGGAAGAACAAAGAAATCATAAGATATTAGTGCTGATAAGAGTGATATTGATCAAAAGAGTTACTATCTTTGTTCCATGTTTTCATGTTAAAAGAGATAATAACAAGATATACAGATTTACAGAAGCCCAATTCAAACTTTTGCCGGTTGATGACATTATCTTTCTCTACAACCATTTCCTGAATGCAATGCAAAGATACCGTGAAGATGTAATTGCTTTTGATGCTGTAAAAAGATACATGTCAAGTTGTATTCAATATGCTTCACTTGAAGATTTTCAAATAGGGTTTGAAGTTATGAAGAGGAAGATAAATGTTCCATATCCAGATCAAAGTCTTTACACTGAAGACATTGAAAAACTCAGTATTGGTCATGTCATCGAAGAACCAACTTTTGGGGTTGTCTTTTTGAATAGCCGAAAGAAGAAGATTTTCATTCGTATTGGATGAACTTGCTTCTTATTCTGATGGAACATTGGAGTTTTGTAAAAATGTGTTGCTGTGCTTGAAAGAAGATGAGCAAGATGAAAAGAAAAAGGAAGTGTTTGAAAAGGTAATCTCCAAGATCAATCAAAGGCTTGAGTATCGAGACAGCATTCGAATGATGAGAGAAGCAAAGAATGTTCAGAAGTCGAAGTATGTTGTTCGTCGGAAAGGAGGTTGCTGGATCAAGTACGAGCCTAGTCATCTACCAGGGCCACATAACATTCCTCCAAGAAACTTTGAAGCTAATATGATTGTTCCTGATGACAGACCCGAAGGAGAAAATTGGTTCTGGCATCCAAATAAAGACAGACCGAATACTAGAGTTTGAAGATGGACAAAGACTGGATCCTTTTCACAAATCACTACTAAGGTGGAGATTGTTAGAAATATAAATGTAGTAGTTGATTTGTATCTTTTGTACTTACAATGTAAATATCTAAGTATGGAAGGGGGCATATTGTAATATGTGTATAGGTATATAAACCCCCTCTATAATGCAAAATGTAACCTTTCACCCATTTGAATGCAAACTAATCTTCCAGCCAAACACACTTTCTCTCTCTACTTTCTCTCTCTTAAAACCTCCATTGTTACACACACTAACACACACATAAGCTCGAATTCTCACTTTCTCTCAAAATGTAATCTTTCACCTCATAATACAAACTAATCTTTCTCTCTCTACTTTCTCTCTCTACTTTCTCTCTCTTAAAACCTCCATTGTTACACACACTAACACACACATAAGCTCGAATTCATCACTTAACACGATGCCATCCGACACATAAGCAAACATAAAGAACGTAAATAAGGCATCATTTAAGTATCTATCATGCACTATGATTTTACAATTGCACACAATGTCCAACGATTGTCCTCATGTCATCCACATTGTCATCAAGTACTTAAAGTACCCGTATAATGTAATCAAGCACCTAGAGTGCCCATTTATGTTGTCATCTTGTCCCTCAAATCCATCATTGTTCTCAACACATCATTATTTGTCCACCAATGTACATCAATGTCCACACGAATCCAAACCACCATGTGAATATACTTAGTACGGTACTACTTTTGAAAAGCCATAGATGCTTATATATAGGGTCACCCGCAGCCTTCCCACCACATCTACAACCTTTCGCAGGTATTACCGTCTTCCATATATACACAATTAACCTAATAAACATCTAAACATGCGCATACAATAAACATATAACAAACACATAATTGCACAACAACAAATCCATCAAACAAGCACTTATTGTACAATTTCATCATGAACGAGTGTACACTTTACAGCCCGACTCTTAAAAGAGTAAGGGAAGCTACGGAACTCACCTTTGCCTTGATTTACCGAGTTTATAATGAGCTAAGCACTTCAAATATTTGCCAAACGATCACAACCTATCATGATTTACATGTACATATCAATACATATAATGAACATATTATCGTTTACTTTTATGAATCTTTGGATTGAACCCGGGACTTGAAAACGCGTTATGACTCGAGTAGGATACTCTAGAGAACAAAAGAGGACCCATTTGAATACTTGATTCGACCCAAGGAAACTAGAACTCAAGCTAGAAATAAAAACAAGGAAAATGAACTTCGGAGGGGCGTAAGGTACGCAGGGCGTAAGGTACGCTTGATTTGACGGCGTAAGGTACGCTTGACTTTGACGGCGTAAGGTACGCTTCAGGATTTGGGCGTAAGGTACGCTTGACTTCTTGCATGGCGTAAGGTACGGACTTTGGGCGTAAGGTACGCTTGACTTCTTTGCACTGGCGTAAGGTACGGCAGGGGGGCGTAAGCTTCGCTGGGAAGGGTTCAACGGGTGTAAGGTACGCTTCAGGTGGGCGTAAGGTACGCTTGACTTCTTGCACTGGCGTAAGGTACGGCCAGGGGGGCGTAAGCTTCGCTGGGAAGGGTTCAACGGGTGTAAGGTACGCTTCAGGTGGGCGTAAGGTACGCTTGACTTCTTGCACTGGCGTAAGGTACGGCCAGGGGGGCGTAAGCTTCGCTGGGAAGGGTTCAACGGGTGTAAGGTACGCTTCAGGTGGGCGTAAGGTACGCTTGACTTCTTGCACTGGCGTAAGGTACGCTTGACTTCTTGCACGGCGTAAGGTACGCGACGGGGTTTGGGCGTAAGGTACGGCTTTGGGCGTAAGGTACGCTTGACTTCTTGCAGGGGCGTAAGGTACGGCCAGGGGGGCGTAAGCTTCGCTGGGAAGGGTTCAACGGGTGTAAGGTACGCTTCAGGTGGGCGTAAGGTACGCTTGACTTCTTGCACTGGCGTAAGGTACGACGGGGTTTGGGCCTAAGGTACGGTTCAGGATTTGGGCGTAAGGTACGCTTGACTTTGACGGCGTAAGGTACGCTTCAGGATTTGGGCGTAAGGTACGCTTGACTTCTTGACGGCGTAAGGTACGCTGACGGGGTTTGGGCGTAAGGTACGCTTGACTTTGGGCGTAAGGTACGCTTGACTTTGGGCGTAAGGTACGCTTGACTTTGGGCGTAAGGTACGCTTGACTTTGGGCGTAAGGTACGCTTCAGGATTTGGGCGTAAGGTACGCTTGACTTCTTGCACGGCGTAAGGTACGCTGACGGGGTTTGGGCGTAAGGTACGCTTGACTTCTTGAGGCGTAAGGTACGCTGACGGGGTTTGGGCGTAAGGTACGCTTGACTTCTTGAGGCGTAAGGTACGCTTGACGGGGTTTGGGCGTAAGGTACGCTTCAGGTGGGCGTAAGGTACGCTTGACTTCTTGCATGGCGTAAGGTACGGACTTTGGGCGTAAGGTACGCTTGACTTCTTTGCACTGGCGTAAGGTACGGCCAGGGGGGCGTAAGCTTCGCTGGGAAGGGTTCAACGGGTGTAAGGTACGCTTCAGGTGGGCGTAAGGTACGCTTGACTTCTTGCACTGGCGTAAGGTACGCTTGACTTTTGCACTGGCGTAAGGTACGGCAGGGGGGCGTAAGCTTCGCTGGGAAGGGTTCAACGGGTGTAAGGTACGCTTCAGGTGGGCGTAAGGTACGCTTGACTTCTTGCACTGGCGTAAGGTACGATTGACTTTGGGCGTAAGGTACGCTGATTTGGGCGTAAGGTACGCTTGACTTCTTGAGGCGTAAGGTACGCTTGACGGGGTTTTGAGGCGTAAGGTACGGCTTTTGGGCGTAAGGTACGCTTGACTTCTTGCACTGGCGTAAGGTACGGCCAGGGGGGCGTAAGCTTCGCTGGGAAGGGTTCAACGGGTGTAAGGTACGCTTCAGGTGGGCGTAAGGTACGCTTGACTTCTTGCACTGGCGTAAGGTACGGCCAGGGGGGCGTAAGCTTCGCTGGGAAGGGTTCAACGGGTGTAAGGTACGCTTCAGGTGGGCGTAAGGTACGCTTGACTTCTTGCACTGGCGTAAGGTACGGCCAGGGGGGCGTAAGCTTCGCTGGGAAGGGTTCAACGGGTGTAAGGTACGCTTCAGGTGGGCGTAAGGTACGCTTGACTTCTTGCACTGGCGTAAGGTACGGCCAGGGGGGCGTAAGCTTCGCTGGGAAGGGTTCAACGGGTGTAAGGTACGCTTCAGGTGGGCGTAAGGTACGCTTGACTTCTTGCACTGGCGTAAGGTACGGCCAGGGGGGCGTAAGCTTCGCTGGGAAGGGTTCAACGGGTGTAAGGTACGCTTCAGGTGGGCGTAAGGTACGCTTGACTTCTTGCACTGGCGTAAGGTACGGCCAGGGGGGCGTAAGCTTCGCTGGGAAGGGTTCAACGGGTGTAAGGTACGCTTCAGGTGGGCGTAAGGTACGCTTGACTTCTTGCACTGGCGTAAGGTACGGCCAGGGGGGCGTAAGCTTCGCTGGGAAGGGTTCAACGGGTGTAAGGTACGCTTCAGGTGGGCGTAAGGTACGCTTGACTTCTTGCACTGGCGTAAGGTACGGCCAGGGGGGCGTAAGCTTCGCTGGGAAGGGTTCAACGGGTGTAAGGTACGCTTCAGGTGGGCGTAAGGTACGCTTGACTTCTTGCACTGGCGTAAGGTACGGCCAGGGGGGCGTAAGCTTCGCTGGGAAGGGTTCAACGGGTGTAAGGTACGCTTCAGGTGGGCGTAAGGTACGCTTGACTTCTTGCACTGGCGTAAGGTACGGCCAGGGGGGCGTAAGCTTCGCTGGGAAGGGTTCAACGGGTGTAAGGTACGCTTCAGGTGGGCGTAAGGTACGCTTGACTTCTTGCACTGGCGTAAGGTACGGCCAGGGGGGCGTAAGCTTCGCTGGGAAGGGTTCAACGGGTGTAAGGTACGCTTCAGGTGGGCGTAAGGTACGCTTGACTTCTTGCACTGGCGTAAGGTACGGCCAGGGGGGCGTAAGCTTCGCTGGGAAGGGTTCAACGGGTGTAAGGTACGCTTCAGGTGGGCGTAAGGTACGCTTGACTTCTTGCACTGGCGTAAGGTACGGCCAGGGGGGCGTAAGCTTCGCTGGGAAGGGTTCAACGGGTGTAAGGTACGCTTCAGGTGGGCGTAAGGTACGCTTGACTTCTTGCACTGGCGTAAGGTACGGCCAGGGGGGCGTAAGCTTCGCTGGGAAGGGTTCAACGGGTGTAAGGTACGCTTCAGGTGGGCGTAAGGTACGCTTGACTTCTTGCACTGGCGTAAGGTACGGCCAGGGGGGCGTAAGCTTCGCTGGGAAGGGTTCAACGGGTGTAAGGTACGCTTCAGGTGGGCGTAAGGTACGCTTGACTTCTTGCACTGGCGTAAGGTACGACGGGGGGCGTAAGCTTCGCTGGGAAGGGTTCTCAAGGGGCGTAAGGTACGCTTCAGGTGGGCGTAAGGTACGCTTGACTTCTTGCACTGGCGTAAGGTACGGCTGGGGGGCGTAACCCATGGATAGGATCCATTCTCATTTAACTAGTTGCATCAAATGTCATCCAATGAAAATCGATTAGTACTAACTAGCGACCTCGACTAGCACAATAATATCAAGTTAAATAAATATTTGGCCCATATGCACACATTGAACCCAATTGAACCACAAATTGCACTTGAACATATATTGGGTAACTAAAATTTAATAAAATGTACACATAGTCAAAGGGTCAAAAGTCACGATTATTACATCATTCCCCCGTTAAGGGAATTTCGTCCTGAAATTTAATAGAACTCTAATCGCAAAACAAATGCGGGTACTTTGACTTCATAAAGTCTTCCCGTTCCCAAGTTATTCGGCTCCACGTCTAGCATGCCATCGGACCTTGACTATCGTATAACGTATGTTCTTCAATTTCTTGACCTCATGTTCCAATATCTCTACCGGTTCTTCAACAAAATTGAGCTTCTTGTCCACTTGAATTTCATCCATGGGCACATGTAGTGTAGGATCCGCCAAGCACTTTCTTAAGTTACAATATGGAACACGTTGTGCACGCCACTATGTTCTTGAGGTAGCTTTAATCGGTATGCCACTTTGCCCACTCGTGCAATGATCTCAAAAGGTCCTATGTATCTTGGCCCAAGCTTGCCTTTCTTTACAAAGCGAATGACACCTTTCCACGGGGAGAACTTTAAAAGCACATGATCACCAACATTAAACTCCAATGGTCTACGCCTCACATCGGCGTATTTCTTTTGTCTCTCTTGGGCCAATTGTAATTTCTCCTTAATTTGAGAAATTACTTTTGTTGTTTCGACTACTATTTCCGGCCCAATGAGTTGGCTTTCACCAATCTCCGCCCAAGCAAGCGGAGAACGACACTTTCTACCATAAAGTGCCTTAAACGGTGCCATTTGAATTGTCGCATAATAACTATTATTATACGAGAACTCAACTAGCGGCAAATGATCTTCCCAATTTCCTCCAAATTCGATTGCACAAGCCCTCAACATGTCTTCAAGAGTTTGGATGGTTCTTTCAGTTTGTCCATCCATTTGAGGATGAAACGCCGTACTCATGACAATTTGAGTGCCTATTGCTTCTTCAAAGGCTTCCCAAAAATTAGATTTAAACCGGCTATCTCTATCGAACATAATAGAAACCGGAACCCCATGTTTAGCCACCACTTCTTTAATGTACAACCGAGCTAGGGTGTCAAACTTATCGGACTCACGAATGGCTAAGAAGTGAGCCGACTTTGTCAACCGATCCACAATCACCCATATAGTATCACGACCATTTTATTGTCTTCGGTAACTTCGTGACGAAGTCCATTGCAATCCGTTCCCATTTCCATTCCGGTATCACCGGTTGCACCAACAAACCGGGTGGTTTCTTATTATCGGCTTTCACTTCCGAGCAAGTAAGGCACTCACTTACATACTTAGCCACATCGCGTTTCATTCTCGGCCACCAATAGAAGTCTCTCAAATCAAAGTACATCTTATCCGATCCCGGATGGACCGAATAAGCCGACTTATGGGCTTCATCCATAAGAAATGTTCTCAAATTGCCGAAAACGGAAATCCAAAGCCTCTCAACTAAGTATAGCCCATTGTCTTCCTTTCGATCGAATAATTGTTCCATGCCATCTAATCTTTCGTTACCAAAGTTTGCCGGTAAAGTAGCTTGTACTTGAGCCTCTATGATCCGGTCACGAACACTTCGCCCCACCGTGAGGCTCATGGCTCTCACCCTTCTCGGCTTGACCCTTTCCTTCCTACTTAACGCATCGGCTACAACATTAGTTTTGCCCGGATGGTAGCGAATATCACAATCATAATCGCTAAAAAGTTCGAGCCATCTTCTTTGCCTCATGTTCAACTCACTTTGATTAAAAATATGTTGGAGGCTTTTATGATCGGTGTAAATTACACATTTGGTGCCATAAAGGTAATGTCTCCAACACTTCAAGGCGAAAACAACCCCTCCCAATTCTAAATCATGAGTGGGGTAGTTCTTCTGATGCACTTTAAGTTGACGGGAGGCATAAGCAATGACCTTGCCCCGTTGCATAAGTACACACCCTAGTCCTTGACCCGAAGCATTACAATATACCACAAAATCTTCAATCCCATCCGAAAGGCTCAAGATAGGAGCATCACATAACATGTCTTTGAGAGTTTGAAAAGCCATTTCTTGTTTTTCGCCCCATTCGAACGTTTTCTCCTTTTGAGTCAAAAGGGTAAGTGGTTGTGCTATCTTGGAGAAATTTTTAATAAATATTTGATAATAACCCGCCAACCCAAGAAATTGACGAATCTCTGATGGTGTCTCGGGTCGTCTCCAATTCTTGACCGCTTCAATCTTGCTAGGATCTACATGAATTCCATCTTTACTAATCACATGACCAAGGAAATGAACTTCTTCCAACCAAAACTCACACTTAGAAAATTTTGCATACAACTTCTCCTTTCTAAGCAACTCTAGCACTTCCCGCAAATGCTCGGCATGATCTTCCTTTGTTTTTGAGTAAACAAGTATGTCATCATTAAAAATAATGACCGACTTGTCCAAGTATGGCCGACACACCCGGTTCATCAAGTCCATGAACACCGCCTGTGCATTAGTCAAACCAAAAGGCATGACAGTAAATTCAAAATGGCCATACCTCGTACGAAAAGCCGTCTTTGGTATGTCATCTTCATGAACTCTAAGTTGGTGATAGCCCGAACGGAGATCGATCTTTGAGAAATGCTTGGCACCTTGTAATTGATCAAATAGATCATCGATTCTAGGAAGTGGATACCGGTTCTTCACTGTGAGCTTGTTTAATTCCCGGTAATCGATACACATCCTAAAACACCCATCTTTCTACTTCACAAACAAGATTGGAGCTCCCCAAGGCGATTGACTAGGGCGAATGAACCCTTTTTCTTGAAGTTCTTGGAGTTGAGATTCTAATTCCTGCATTTCCGTCAAGGCAAGTCTATATGGGGCTTTTGCCACGGGCGCGGCTCCGGGGATCAAATTGATGCGAAAGTCAAGTTGACGAGACGGGGGTAGACCCGGTAGATCATCCGGAAAAACATCGGGGAAATCACAAACAATAGGAACGGTTTTCAATTCCACCTTTGCGACAGTAGCACTAAAAACCTTGGAACTAGAGGAATCGGGTGTTTCACCTTGGACTCTAAGAATGTTACCGTTAGTCAATGGTATTTTAACTACCCTTTCACCACAATCAATGACCGCATTCACCGCCGACAACCAATAGATACCCACAATGATGTCAAAGCTTCCAATATCGAAGGGCATGAGATTAATGTAGAATTCGACGTCGTTTAGAGTCAAGATACAATCGCGGAGTACATGACTAAGTCTAGTTAAGGCACCATTGACCATCTCAATATCAAGCACATAATTTAAGGCACAAGGATGAACATCTATCAAAGGGACAAAGTTGTGGGACACGAAGCTATAATCGGCTCCGGAATCAAATAAAACCGTGGCATAATGACCGTTAAGAAGAAATGTACTTGTCACTACATTTGGATCGTTGCGGGCTTCATTTGCATTTACCGCAAAAGCTTTCCCCCTTGGTTGCACTTGATGGCCTTGTTGGCCACGATTTTGGTTAGGGCCGGAGATTTGAAGTTGATTTGGGTGAACCGCCACTTGAACATTTTGTCCTACACATTGAGGACGAGCATTTCGGTAATGATCGGTGCTTCCACATTCATAACAACCTCCACGTTGACCCCTTTGATTGTTGGCTTGAAGAGGAAAATTTCGGAGAGGAACCGCATGAGTAGGAGCCACTCGCGGGGCCCTACAATCCCTAGAAAGATGACCAACTTGGTTGCAATTGAAACAAGTTCCACAAGGGGTGGTGGGAGCATGATATCGGGAGCACTTGTGACAAAGAGGATGAGGACCCACATAAGCTTTCCTTGCCGGTTCAATTGCCGCAAACACTCTTCCTTTGTTTTGTCGTTTAGGATCAAACCTACCCATTTTCTTCACCCCACTTGACTCGGGTGCATCCTTCCTTTTTGATGATGATGATGCTTTGTTCAACTCACCGCTTCTAAGTAGGTCTTCGGTAACACTACCGGCTCGATTTATGGCTTCCGTCATGGAGGTGGGCATGATGTTGTTTACCAAGTGTCGGACTTGTGGAGTTAAGCCCATAACAAACTTTTCAATAGCACGACCCTCGGGAGACACCAAGTGTGGGATAAGAGTTGACAAATCTTGAAACCGCCTAACGTATCCCTTATAATCTGCCCCATTCATTTTGTAGTTGGATGAATTCCAACGTTAGATTTTGGAGCTCATACGGAGGGAAAAATTTCTCCTTCACCAAAACCTTGAATTGATCCCAAGGTATCGCATTGCCCTCCCCCACTTCCTTGTTCCACCAACTTAATGCATCACCCCTGAACATGCCGGTTGAGTAGGTAACTTGATCATCATAAGTACAATGGCTTCTAGCAATAACCGCCTCGATCTCTTCCAACCATCTTATGCATGCCGTGGGACCCCCACTCCCATCAAACTCCGGGGCACCACAACTCTTAAAGTCTTTAAAAGTGCACCCTTGACGATACACTCCGTGTTGATTGTACATGGGAATGTAGTTGTCTTGCATCACTGGTGCTTCTTCTTCTTCTTCCTTCTTCTTCTTCTTCTTCTTCTTCTTCTTCTTCTTCTTCTTCTTCTTCTTCTTCTTCTTCTTCTTCTTCTTCTTCTTCTTCTTCTTCTTCTTCTTCTTCTTCTTCTTCTTCTTCTTCTTCTTCTTCTTCTTCTTCTTCTTCTTCTTCTTCTTCTTCTTCTTCTTCTTCTTCTTCTTCTTCTTCTTCTTCTTCTTCTTCTTCTTCTTCTTCTTCTTCTTCTTCTTCTTCTTCTTCTTCTTCTTCTTCTTCTTCTTCTTCTTCTTCTTCTTCTTCTTCTTCTTCTTCTTCTTCTTCTTCTTCTTCTTCTTCTTCTTCTTCTTCTTCTTCTTCTTCTTCTTCTTCTTCTTCTTCTTCTTCTTCTTCTTCTTCTTCTTCTTCTTCTTCTTCTTCTTCTTCTTCTTCTTCTTCTTCTTCTTCTTCTTCTTCTTCTTCTTCTTCTTCTTCTTCTTCTTCTTCTTCTTCTTCTTCTTCTTCTTCTTCTTCTTCTTCTTCTTCTTCTTCTTCTTCTTCTTCTTCTTCTTCTTCTTCTTCTTCTTCTTCTTCTTCTTCTTCTTCTTCTTCTTCTTCTTCTTCTTCTTCTTCTTCTTCTTCTTCTTCTTCTTCTTCTTCTTCTTCTTCTTCTTCTTCTTCTTCTTCTTCTTCTTCTTCTTCTTCTTCTTCTTCTTCTTCTTCTTCTTCTTCTTCTTCTTCTTCTTCTTCTTCTTCTTCTTCTTCTTCTTCTTCTTCTTCTTCTTCTTCTTCTTCTTCTTCTTCTTCTTCTTCTTCTTCTTCTTCTTCTTCTTCTTCTTCTTCTTCTTCTTCTTCTTCTTCTTCTTCTTCTTCTTCTTCTTCTTCTTCTTCTTCTTCTTCTTCTTCTTCTTCTTCTTCTTCTTCTTCTTCTTCTTCTTCTTCTTCTTCTTCTTCTTCTTCTTCTTCTTCTTCTTCTTCTTCTTCTTCTTCTTCTTCTTCTTCTTCTTCTTCTTCTTCTTCTTCTTCTTCTTCTTCTTCTTCTTCTTCTTCTTCTTCTTCTTCTTCTTCTTCTTCTTCTTCTTCTTCTTCTTCTTCTTCTTCTTCTTCTTCTTCTTCTTCTTCTTCTTCTTCTTCTTCTTCTTCTTCTTCTTCTTCTTCTTCTTCTTCTTCTTCTTCTTCTTCTTCTTCTTCTTCTTCTTCTTCTTCTTCTTCTTCTTCTTCTTCTTCTTCTTCTTCTTCTTCTTCTTCTTCTTCTTCTTCTTCTTCTTCTTCTTCTTCTTCTTCTTCTTCTTCTTCTTCTTCTTCTTCTTCTTCTTCTTCTTCTTCTTCTTCTTCTTCTTCTTCTTCTTCTTCTTCTTCTTCTTCTTCTTCTTCTTCTTCTTCTTCTTCTTCTTCTTCTTCTTCTTCTTCTTCTTCTTCTTCTTCTTCTTCTTCTTCTTCTTCTTCTTCTTCTTCTTCTTCTTCTTCTTCTTCTTCTTCTTCTTCTTCTTCTTCTTCTTCTTCTTCTATAAGTAGCTCTGGTTCTTCTTGGCCTCACCATTACTATAAAACAAGGGACACGTCGACTCGAAAAGTTAGTCTCAAAATGCTCACATGTTAGTCACACAAGTAGTTGGTGCCCTCATGTCGACATATTACACATAAATCATATTGTTACACTAAGGCAAAAGTACTAATATTTTAGGGGAGTCATTATGTATCATGCCATCATACCACGTTTACAATAGTTGTTTATCATCAATTCACATACTCATGTTCCATGCATCACACAACCAAGCAACTAAACAAGCGGTTTAAAGTATAATCCGAATCCGATATACTCTCTAGTTATTGATTAGGTTTGTATACAGGGTGTACCAGCGGCTAACCCTCCACCCAACCAACTCCCATTAAGCACATCGGTTCCTTATTATACTCTAAGCCAAACATGTGCAATCCGTGATGCCATTAACTTGTTATAATACCGGGTAACCGTAAAATAGTTAATCAGGCTCTTTTAGGGTTGCCACAATATTATATCGTGTTAATGTCATAACTTCATTTTGCCCTAAGCCATCAATCAAACAACATCAATTTAAATCATCTCAATCCAACAACATGCACATGACCTCATTGACCTCAAATAACCACATTGACCTCATGCACTTGACCTCATTGACCTCAAATAACCACATTGACCTCATGCACTTGACCATTACACAACCAACACATTGATCACGCCACGGCAATTGTACTCATGTTATCACATATGATGAACTTTCCTACGAATTTCAAGTATACACTTATAATGCTCATATAGTTCACGTTGCATATAAGAATCCTAATCATGCATGCTATATGAAGAGTTTTACTTAAGCCGTAGTCTAGGTCAATCCACCTAATTCTCTACGACTTGCATGGGCCACCATTCTATAACACCCCGAGCTAGGCCCAAAATGCACCGAAAAGCATGACACAAGATGGGATTACCGTAGAACCGGACTATATGAAAATAAGAGGATTCCGTGAACCCAAAAGTTAGATTACAATGTCACAAAAGAACAAGGAGCATACAACCATCAAAAGTTTACAAAATAACATTCAAAAGATGGCTCATGATCCTAAGCAAGTCCCATCAACGGGTAATGAATCACGGATCCATAGTCATAGTCCAACTCCTAGCAAAATGCACATCAAGCTCTTGGGTTCTCTTGGTTACCTGAAAAGTGTACTAAAAATGTCAACACTAGGTTGGTGAGTTCGTAGGAAAAGAAAGGACAAGAACACATACCGATGCCATCTGACACATAAGCAAACATAAAGAACGTAAATAAGGCATCAATTAAGTATCTATCATGCACTATGATTTCACAATTGCACACAATGTCCAACGATTATCCTCATGTCATCCACATTGTCATCAAGTACTTAAAGTACCCGTATAATGTCATCAAGCACCTAGAGTGCCCGTTTATGTTGTCATCTTGTCCCTCAAATCCATCATTGTTCTCAACACATCATTATTTGTCCACCAATGTACATCAATGTCCACACGAATCCAAACCACCATGTGAATATACTTAGTACGGTACTAATTTTGAAAAGCCATAGATGCTTATATATAGGGTCACCCGCAGCCTTCCCACCACATCTACAACCTTTCGATGGTATTACCGTCTTCCATATATACACAATTAACCTAATAAACATCTAAACATGCGCATACAATAAACCTATAACAAACACATAATTGCACAACAAAAAATCCATCAAAGAAGAACTTATTGTACAATTTCATCATGAACGAGTGTACACTTTTCAGCCCGACTCTTAAAAGAGTAAGGGAAGCTACGGAACTCACCTTTTCCTTGATTTACCGAGTTTATAATGAGCTAAGCACTTCAAATATTTGCCAAATGATCACAACCTATCATGACTTACATGTACGTATCAATACATATAATGAAGCTAAGCACTTCAAATATTTGCCAAATGATCACAACCTATCATGACTTACATGTACGTATCAATACATATAATGAACATATTATCGTTTACTTTTATGAATCTTTGGATTGAACCCGGGACTTGAACACGCGTTATGACTCGAGTAGGATACTCTAGAGAACAAGAGAGGACCCATTTGAATACATGATTCGACCCAAGGAAACTAGAACTCAAGCTAGAAATAAAAACAAGGAAAATGAACTTCGGAGGGGCGTAAGGTACGACCAGGGGGGGCGTAAGCTACGCTCGAAAGGGTTCAACGGGCGTAAGGTACGCTTCAGGTGGGCGTAAGGTACGCTGACTTCTTGCATTGGCGTAAGGTACGACCAGGGGGGGCGTAAGCTACGCTCGAAAGGGTTCAACGGGCGTAAGGTACGCTTCAGGTGGGCGTAAGGTACGCTGACTTCTTGCATTGGCGTAAGGTACGGCGGGGTTTGGGCGTAAGGTACGCCAGGTACTGAACAAGCCTGCACCAGCAGGTTTTTGACCCCAAACACGACCCAAAACCCTAATTTCTTGACACTTAGACCATGAAATCGATTTGTACAGTTCCAAGACCCATTTCCAAGTATAGGTAGACATAATTAAGTATAAACAAACATGTTTCAACATTCTAATCCAACCCCTTAACACATTTACATGTTTAATTCGATCTTGACCCATTTGCAACCCACATTGACCCAAAACCTAGTTTTTGGCTTAAAAATCATTTTAAGAAGTTCATTGACCCATTTCTATACATAATCAACTCATTTGAACATAACCCACTCAATAATTCCGCCTTGACAACATCACTTTTGACTCAAAATGAATTTGACCTAATTTTAAGAACTTGAAACCCTAATTTCAGATTTTAAAGTCCAAAAGACCAAAAATGCTTAGATTTAGATGAAAGAGATGTTTAATAACTGAAAATGAGGAATTTGAACTAGAAAACACTTACCAAAACTTCCACAAGCAATCAAACCCGAATTTGACCTAATTGAAGACTTTTCTTGCACTTTGAACTTTGAATTCTTGATATGTTGTAAGAATGATGATATAGATGATGAAATTCGTTATTGATTTACTTGAAACAACATAAATGAATAGAATTTAGGGTGGGGAGTAATTGTTCCTGTATTGGGTAGATGGGGAAGTAAATGAGAGGAAATGAATGAGTGGGGAAAGGATGAATGAAGTGGGTAGGATACGGTTGGGTTAACTTGGATGGGTCATGGGTCATGGGTATAACCCAGGATAGGATCCATTCTCATTTAACTAGTTGCATCAAATGTCATCCAATGAAAATCGATTAGTACTAACTAGCGACCTCGACTAGCACAATAATATCAAGTTAAATAAATATTTGGCCCATATGCATATATTGAACCCAATTGAACCACAAATTGCACTTGAACATATATTGGTTAACTAAAACTTAATAAAATGTACACATAGTCAAAGGGTCAAAAGTCACGATTGTTACAGGTATACTAAAAAATCATTCTCTTATAACATTGTCCTTTATAGATTAATTGTGTTCACCACTTCTTACTTTTCAGTTTTACTTCTATTAGGCATTTTACTTTGTATTAGGCAACTGTGCAGTCTTCACTCCTTTGTCAGCTTCTTTCTTACCTTCAAAACAATACATTAATATTATGGTAACACGTAGAAATTTGAAAGTAACAAATTGATCATAATGAAACAAAAGGTAAGCATGAATAAAACTTTAAAAGAGACAATTGGTCATCATCAAACAAAGTGTCTGATTAGAAGCTTTATGTAATTTTTAGATAATTGATCATAATCAGAATCACACATAAAATTTATATCCAAGTAAATTATTTTGCTTTTGAACTTTAATGACTTTAATTTAATTTTTTACATAATTTCTTTTGCACATATATCTTAGTAATCAATACTTGAATTTTAAGAACTTTAATTTTGATCTAAAGTAGAAAGTTAAATGCACCTGTATAAACATCATATTCAACCCCTAACTAAAAAGTCAGAAATACCACAAACATGTATATTTAAAAATACATCAGAATTAAACTACTACACATTTTTTAGACCAAAAACTACTACACATTTTTTAGACCAAAAACTACTACACATGTATTAGACCAAAAACTACTACACATTTTTTAGACCAAAAACTACTACACATTTTTTAGACCAAAAACTACTACACATTTTTTAGACCAAAAACTACTACACATTTTTTAGACCAAAAACTACTACACATTTTTTAGACCAAAAACTACTACACATTTTTTAGACCAAAAACTACTACACATTTTTTAGACCAAAAACTACTACACATTTTTTAGACCAAAAACTACTACACATTTTTTAGACCAAAAACTACTACACATTTTTTAGACCAAAAACTACTACACATTTTTTAGACCAAAAACTACTACACATTTTTTAGACCAAAAACTACTACACATTTTTTAGACCAAAAACTACTACACATTTTTTAGACCAAAAACTACTACACATTTTTTAGACCAAAAACTACTACACATTTTTTAGACCAAAAACTACTACACATTTTTTAGACCAAAAACTACTACACATTTTTTAGACCAAAAACTACTACACATTTTTTAGACCAAAAACTACTACACATTTTTTAGACCAAAAACTACTACACATTTTTTAGACCAAAAACTACTACACATTTTTTAGACCAAAAACTACTACACATTTTTTAGACCAAAAACTACTACACATTTTTTAGACCAAAAACTACTACACATTTTTTAGACCAAAAACTACTACACATTTTTTAGACCAAAAACTACTACACATTTTTTAGACCAAAAACTACTACACATTTTTTAGACCAAAAACTACTACACATTTTTTAGACCAAAAACTACTACACATTTTTTAGACCAAAAACTACTACACATTTTTTAGACCAAAAACTACTACACATTTTTTAGACCAAAAACTACTACACATTTTTTAGACCAAAAACTACTACACATTTTTTAGACCAAAAACTACTACACATTTTTTAGACCAAAAACTACTACACATTTTTTAGACCAAAAACTACTACACATTTTTTAGACCAAAAACTACTACACATTTTTTAGACCAAAAACTACTACACATTTTTTAGACCAAAAACTACTACACATTTTTTAGACCAAAAACTACTACACATTTTTTAGACCAAAAACTACTACACATTTTTTAGACCAAAAACTACTACACATTTTTTAGACCAAAAACTACTACACATTTTTTAGACCAAAAACTACTACACATTTTTTAGACCAAAAACTACTACACATTTTTTAGACCAAAAACTACTACACATTTTTTAGACCAAAAACTACTACACATTTTTTAGACCAAAAACTACTACACATTTTTTAGACCAAAAACTACTACACATTTTTTAGACCAAAAACTACTACACATTTTTTAGACCAAAAACTACTACACATTTTTTAGACCAAAAACTACTACACATTTTTTAGACCAAAAACTACTACACATTTTTTAGACCAAAAACTACTACACATTTTTTAGACCAAAAACTACTACACATTTTTTAGACCAAAAACTACTACACATTTTTTAGACCAAAAACTACTACACATTTTTTAGACCAAAAACTACTACACATTTTTTAGACCAAAAACTACTACACATTTTTTAGACCAAAAACTACTACACATTTTTTAGACCAAAAACTACTACACATTTTTTAGACCAAAAACTACTACACATTTTTTAGACCAAAAACTACTACACATTTTTTAGACCAAAAACTACTACACATTTTTTAGACCAAAAACTACTACACATTTTTTAGACCAAAAACTACTACACATTTTTTAGACCAAAAACTACTACACATTTTTTAGACCAAAAACTACTACACATTTTTTAGACCAAAAACTACTACACATTTTTTAGACCAAAAACTACTACACATTTTTTAGACCAAAAACTACTACACATTTTTTAGACCAAAAACTACTACACATTTTTTAGACCAAAAACTACTACACATTTTTTAGACCAAAAACTACTACACATTTTTTAGACCAAAAACTACTACACATTTTTTAGACCAAAAACTACTACACATTTTTTAGACCAAAAACTACTACACATTTTTTAGACCAAAAACTACTACACATTTTTTAGACCAAAAACTACTACACATTTTTTAGACCAAAAACTACTACACATTTTTTAGACCAAAAACTACTACACATTTTTTAGACCAAAAACTACTACACATTTTTTAGACCAAAAACTACTACACATTTTAGACCCTCTGACCGGAAGGGAATCGCCAACAAAACACCCAAAACCCCTCTCACACCTTCGGTTGAGCCATAGTGCGATTATTTGATCAAACAAATTGGCGCCATCCGTGGGACCCCAGCTCTAAAAATCGAATCCAGCCGCGATCAAAAAAAGTATTATGTCAAACCTTAATTCCCTTCCGGAACAACACGAGTCAGATATCGCCAACGACCAATAAAAGGATGGTGACGAAACTCTGTCAGTTAGGAGGATCAGCTCCCAGACAAGCAAGGAACCGAGCCACCAGTTGTAAGATGACCAGGTGGCAGGCCGGCCTGCCAGATAATGGCATTAAGCAAGACAGCGAATGACGTCTTTAACTTAAAGAAGGGTAGCATGGAAAGAAGTACAGCCCCAGAGCCGAAGAAGGATGCTGCGCCACACCTTGTGTGAGCCGCACAAGGCAACTCGCTATTGACGGCACATGAACCTCGGAAAGAAGATGGG
>CM067171.1:133416584-133421584 GCA_034093135.1 Erigeron breviscapus | reverse complement strand
TATATATATATATATATATATATATATATATATATATATATATATATATATATATATATATATATATATATATATATATATATATATATATATATATATATATATATATATATATATATATATATATATATATATATATATATATATATATATATATATATATATATATATATATATATATATATATATATATATATATATATATATATATATATATATATATATATATATATATATATATATATATATATATATATATATATATATATATATATATATATATATATATATATATATATATATATATATATATATATATATATATATATATATATATATATATATATATATATATATATATATATATATATATATATATATATATATATATATATATATATATATATATATATATATATATATATATATATATATATATATATATATATATATATATATATATATATATATATATATATATATATATATATATATATATATATATATATATATATATATATATATATATATATATATATATATATATATATATATATATATATATATATATATATATATATATATATATATATATATATATATATATATATATATATATATATATATATATATATATATATATATATATATATATATATATATATATATATATATATATATATATATATATATATATATATATATATATATATATATATATATATATATATATATATATATATATATATATATATATATATATATATATATATATATATATATATATATATATATATATATATATATATATATATATATATATATATATATATATATATATATATATATATATATATATATATATATATATATATATATATATATATATATATATATATATATATATATATATATATATATATATATATATATATATATATATATATATATATATATATATATATATATATATATATATATATATATATATATATATATATATATATATATATATATATATATATATATATATATATATATATATATATATATATATATATATATATATATATATATATATATATATATATATATATATATATATATATATATATATATATATATATATATATATATATATATATATATATATATATATATATATATATATATATATATATATATATATATATATATATATATATATATATATATATATATATATATATATATATATATATATATATATATATATATATATATATATATATATATATATATATATATATATATATATATATATATATATATATATATATATATATATATATATATATATATATATATATATATATATATATATATATATATATATATATATATATATATATATATATATATATATATATATATATATATATATATATATATATATATATATATATATATATATATATATATATATATATATATATATATATATATATATATATATATATATATATATATATATATATATATATATATATATATATATATATATATATATATATATATATATATATATATATATATATATATATATATATATATATATATATATATATATATATATATATATATATATATATATATATATATATATATATATATATATATATATATATATATATATATATATATATATATATATATATATATATATATATATATATATATATATATATATATATATATATATATATATATATATATATATTAATATTATAAGGATAATATTACTTTGATAAAAACCCAAAAATACCAACAATGGCATCTAGAGCCGGTTATATGGATACATACATCAAAAGTTGATATTTTGTTTGGACAAAATCCAATGTTTTGGCCAAAATCTATACACAAAAAGAGGGTTCTTTTTCTTGTGTATTTTAGTGTCACAACTTAGCCAAAAGACCTTGTGTTTGTTTGTGATGTGTGGATATATTTGTATTTTATTTGATTATTAAATGGTTGTAATAATTAAATAGGATATTCTTCATTCATTTGGTTATGTAATTTATTTATTCCATTTGGTATGTAATAAGTAGATTAGTTGCATTTTTTTTTTTTTTTTTTTTTTTTTTTTTTTTTTTTTTTTTTTTTTTTTTTTTTTTTTTTTTTTTTTTTTTTTTTTTTTTTTTTTTTTTTTTTTTTTTTTTTTTTTTTTTTTTTTTTTTTTTTTTTTTTTTTTTTTTTTTTTTTTTTTTTTTTTTTTTTTTTTTTTTTTTTTTTTTTTTTTTTTTTTTTTTTTTTTTTTTTTTTTTTTTTTTTTTTTTTTTTTTTTTTTTTTTTTTTTTTTTTTTTTTTTTTTTTTTTTTTTTTTTTTTTTTTTTTTTTTTTTTTTTTTTTTTTTTTTTTTTTTTTTTTTTTTTTTTTTTTTTTTTTTTTTTTTTTTTTTTTTTTTTTTTTTTTTTTTTTTTTTTTTTTTTTTTTTTTTTTTTTTTTTTTTTTTTTTTTTTTTTTTTTTTTTTTTTTTTTTTTTTTTTTTTTTTTTTTTTTTTTTTTTTTTTTTTTTTTTTTTTTTTTTTTTTTTTTTTTTTTTTTTTTTTTTTTTTTTTTTTTTTTTTTTTTTTTTTTTTTTTTTTTTTTTTTTTTTTTTTTTTTTTTTTTTTTTTTTTTTTTTTTTTTTTTTTTTTTTTTTTTTTTTTTTTTTTTTTTTTTTTTTTTTTTTTTTTTTTTTTTTTTTTTTTTTTTTTTTTTTTTTTTTTTTTTTTTTTTTTTTTTTTTTTTTTTTTTTTTTTTTTTTTTTTTTTTTTTTTTTTTTTTTTTTTTTTTTTTTTTTTTTTTTTTTTTTTTTTTTTTTTTTTTTTTTTTTTTTTTTTTTTTTTTTTTTTTTTTTTTTTTTTTTTTTTTTTTTTTTTTTTTTTTTTTTTTTTTTTTTTTTTTTTTTTTTTTTTTTTTTTTTTTTTTTTTTTTTTTTTTTTTTTTTTTTTTTTTTTTTTTTTTTTTTTTTTTTTTTTTTTTTTTTTTTTTTTTTTTTTTTTTTTTTTTTTTTTTTTTTTTTTTTTTTTTTTTTTTTTTTTTTTTTTTTTTTTTTTTTTTTTTTTTTTTTTTTTTTTTTTTTTTTTTTTTTTTTTTTTTTTTTTTTTTTTTTTTTTTTTTTTTTTTTTTTTTTTTTTTTTTTTTTTTTTTTTTTTTTTTTTTTTTTTTTTTTTTTTTTTTTTTTTTTTTTTTTTTTTTTTTTTTTTTTTTTTTTTTTTTTTTTTTTTTTTTTTTTTTTTTTTTTTTTTTTTTTTTTTTTTTTTTTTTTTTTTTTTTTTTTTTTTTTTTTTTTTTTTTTTTTTTTTTTTTTTTTTTTTTTTTTTTTTTTTTTTTTTTTTTTTTTTTTTTTTTTTTTTTTTTTTTTTTTTTTTTTTTTTTTTTTTTTTTTTTTTTTTTTTTTTTTTTTTTTTTTTTTTTTTTTTTTTTTTTTTTTTTTTTTTTTTTTTTTTTTTTTTTTTTTTTTTTTTTTTTTTTTTTTTTTTTTTTTTTTTTTTTTTTTTTTTTTTTTTTTTTTTTTTTTTTTTTTTTTTTTTTTTTTTTTTTTTTTTTTTTTTTTTTTTTTTTTTTTTTTTTTTTTTTTTTTTTTTTTTTTTTTTTTTTTTTTTTTTTTTTTTTTTTTTTTTTTTTTTTTTTTTTTTTTTTTTTTTTTTTTTTTTTTTTTTTTTTTTTTTTTTTTTTTTTTTTTTTTTTTTTTTTTTTTTTTTTTTTTTTTTTTTTTTTTTTTTTTTTTTTTTTTTTTTTTTTTTTTTTTTTTTTTTTTTTTTTTTTTTTTTTTTTTTTTTTTTTTTTTTTTTTTTTTTTTTTTTGAGCATGGTAACCAAAGGCGTTGATGGGATTAAACATGCGACTTAATATAAGATATTAAATCAGTCCCATACCACTAGAAATTGTAAAGTGTTGCAATTGTCAAACGTTGACTACCTTGTTAATTTAGATCATGGGATAAAGGTCACCTAACCATCATTTAAATGTAATATTGGATTCTAGATTTTAATTATTAATTGTCCATGAGACATAAAAGGGTATTAACAATTAAAATTTATATTTGATATCGAAAATACTAATAAAGGACTTTGTTAATTTTGTAGATGGCCGCTAACAATGCAATTAACCCCACCCAAAACGTCCATAATTTTTCACTAAGATCCATTCTCGAAAAGGATCGTCTGAACCAAAACAACTTTGTGGATTGGTTTCGTAACTTGAGAATTGTTCTCAGGCACGAAAAGAAATCCTATGTGTTAGACGATCCTATTCCCGATGAGCCCGAAGAGGGAGATGTTGAAGCCTTTAATGATTGGGTTAAATATACTGAGGACTCCGTGCAAGTTAGTTGCATCATGTTAGCGAGTATGACTCCTGAACTACAAAAGGAGTTCGAACACCATGGGGCATATGACATGATTACCCAACTTAAGGAAATGTTCCAACAAAAGGCAAGGGTAGAACGCTTCGAAACGGTTCGAGCGCTTCATGCATGTCGCATGGATGATTCACAATCCGTCTCAACTTATGTTCTTAAAATGAAAAGTTACATTGATCGCCTCGAAAGGTTAAATTGTCCCGTCTCAACAGAGTTGGCTACGGATTTGATCCTCAACTCCTTATCCAAAAGTTTTGAAACTTTTGTATTAAATTATAACATGAACGGATGGGACAAAACCGTTTCTGAGCTTCATGGGATGCTCAAAACGGCCGAGGCTAGCATGGGAAGAAAAGTTCAACCCGTTCTCATGATCAATGAAGGCGGAAAGAAAAGGCCCAATCCCGGACCAAAGGCAAATGTTGCCAAAGGAAAAGGATTCAACAAAAACTACAAAGGAAAGGGAAAGGCAAAAATGGAAACCCAAAAACCGAAGAAGCAAAAGGTTGCTGTTAATGACCCATGCTTTGAGTGTGGGGAGATAGGACATTGGAAGAGAAATTGTCCAACCTATCTCAAAGAGTTGAAAGCTAAGAGGGATGCAGGGCATACCTCA